>UZAN01046974.1:12475-23173 GCA_900618425.1 Echinostoma caproni
GCTCGTAGGGTACGCATAGTGAACGAATTTAAATAGCGTCGCCCGTCCATTTGGCAATTGGGTTTATCTCACTGGTGTTCAACCAGTACTTCAGGAGGCAGAGAAAGCTGATTTACTGATCTGGTCTTAAAATGAATTTCGCTTTACCTGACAAAAGAAGTGGTGGTGGTGGTGCAGTGGTTCAGTCGCTGTCAGGCGTGATTGGCACCCTATGGTCCTAGGTTCGAGCCCCGCCACCCCACTTTGGTGGTGGGCAGCTTTGCCGTAGTCCGGCTCAATAACACACGCCTGACCTATCGAGGCCTTATTTGGTTCGCCACTCCGAGTCCCGGGGCTCAGGTCACCGGTTTCCATCACTGAACAGCGGGTCCTCGTGACTATGGGGTTCGCCCCGTCTGCTGTTCATCACACGAAAGTGATATAAAAAAATATCCATCCCGCCTGAATTGGAAGTGAAGTAAATACTGAGCGCCTTGCTGTTGGTTTCTTGCACATACAGCCCTAAATATCGCAAACTTTCTTGTAATGACAAGCGAAGTTTTTGATCACTGTCATTCCCAAAATGCATTCTCGGGAGTCAAAGTTTTCACAGTTAAAGGTTAGTACATCTTCTCACTTGAGGTTGGTAGCAGAAAACGTTTCGATCTTATTAAATATTATTTTTTTCACATTTATGCAGTTTCCGGAGGGCTCAATTAGAGGGTCGAGTTCAGTTAGTTACCGCCAGCAGTTGGAATTTGAATACAATAGAAAACCTCTCCCTGTGTTAGAAACAGATATAAGCTCACTCCCTCTAGAGTGGTCGTCAGTGGTTAGGGTGCGGCATGTATTAGAGGAAACTGGCAAATTCTGTTGGATAATCTAATTGGTGGACTCCATGCTAAAGCGACTGTCTCCAGTGTGCAAAGTTGAAGGTGGGCAATTAGAATATGGACCAGAAGAAAGTACAAAACCTGTATGAAGTCATGTATGAGTCATTTGATAGATAAATTCTAGGTATTTTTTCCTGTGGTTCTGTTATTTTATAACTGAGGCACAAGCAATAATCGTCAAAATCGAGGAATCGTACATTTCATTAGCACTCAACTAACAGGGGTAAACAATATATACATATATATATATATATATATATATATATATATGTGTGTGTGTGTATGTGACAAAGAGAATCACCGTGCAACATTGCCATGAGAGAGTATTCTGGTATCCTGAAAGTAAGAGATGGTGTTCGTTGTTTCAAATCCCGATGCTACGTCCAGAAACCAGCAAGTGAATCAATCGTTTAGCTGTAGACAGCTTAGTCTAGAATGAGAGATTACAATCTGGGAGAGAACGGCCAAACTATTCGGATTACGATCGGGCGGGCGAACTTACTCATCTCGATCAACATTCGACCATATCCACAACACTGGTATTGCGGTAGGGTGAGAATACACGAGAGGTTGTTGTAGATGACCGCGGTTGAGCCGGTCTCATGTGGATCACAGGGTTTTTGCTGTGTGAGACAGAGAGGCAATCAGAAGGACAGAATAAAGCAGTACCGGGGAATTTGTATCAAACGTGTTAAACGGGCAAGCAAAATACAGAAAGTATAGAAATGTGAAAATAAATTGGTAATCCAGAAGTAGGCAGCTTTACTGTCGTTCGGTTTAGTACCATGCCTGACTTAGTTGGGACCTTATATGGTTCACCACTTCAGATCCCGGGGCTTAGGCTGCCTCTTTTCATTACAAGTCTTCGTAATTATGGGCTCCACCCCGTTTACTGTGTACCACACAAAGATGTGTACAATAAAAAGCACGCCTAAGTTAAAACGGGAGGTGAGTAGATTCGTAGAAGAAAGGAGTAAGAATATCATTCATTAGGGGATGTATAGAAAAATTTAAAAGCGATTTTCTATTCAACTCCAGGCACAACGTTAATCCACAATGAAACAGCGTGAATTCGATTTAAAAAACGATGAATTACATAATACTGCCGATAAACTTCCCGTTTAACCCAATCCCGTTCAGCGCGCGCCTAACCACTACTGACTGCTACTAATTTTCGGAACGACAAACAGCCCTGAAGCTAAATAATAGGATTTTAATTCACATTTTAGTTTACAATTGTATACCTGTGAGTAGTGATTCTGAGTTATTAAGGTGTAAAAGTGATATCATAACACACACACTATTCAGTTTATCCCGGTAGCCATATGATAAAAAAACACTGAATACAGGTGACTGTCACAAGCGAGTGTTAGCACCGCGCCAGTCAGCTCGAACCGGGTTTGGCCAGAATTACCCATTCTCAAGTTCGACCCCTTCGAAAACACTTGGCCAGTTTTCAGAATTTCATGCGACCTGCTGTATTGATTGAAGTGCAGACTATATCGGAATTTGGAAATGACCTTCATCAGGTCACTGTTTAATACGTAAAAACAAGAAAATTAATTGGCAAGATTGTATTACTCACAAGTCGATACTCATGCCCTGACGAAACGACAACCAGTTTGCGACAGGTCGATCAAGTGAATATAGTGCGATGTGTTTGTCAAAGCAGAGAGAGGGAGAGAGCGGGTATTGGTATCTTTTCATGGCGGAGAAAGGACAAACAAACGCTAATCCATATCTGACTTCTCTGATTCCCGTTTTTAATTCGACTCCGAAGTCGTAAACATGTCCTTGTCAACCTCAAACCTTATTCGTGATCAGACAATCTGCAATGCATTTGCCTGATGCGAACACTATTGTACCCGTTGAGGAAAAAGCTGTTCCAGCTGTGCATTAGGGAAGTCGGCGCAACGATACTCGCGGACACCGCAGGAGCAAAGACAATCTTCAAGGCCACCTAACCGACACGCATACAATCAACCTTCAGCCGAACCAAATGAAAAGGTTAGAAAAACCAAGTCACAGAGCTAACGTGTGACCTATGGACGAGTCCAACTCCCCAAGAACAGCTGACAAAAGAAGAGCAACATTAGCCGTCAATGTCTGTCTGGCTGTCCCGGTTGCAAATAAAGCACCCATGTAAACAATGATCCAAACTGGTTTACAGTTGAACCAATCAAATTGTTCCAGCCGGGATAATTTTTCCCTATCTGTGGGGGAAAAACACGACAACACCGGGGATAAAATGCGAGGTAATGCGGAAGAAAAACGAAAAACAAACCTTTGAAAAGTATCCCAGAATGCGATGACCTTCGGGATGATATTCCGTGAGCACATAGAACAGGAATGTGGGAACTTGATCGGACTCGTGCACGGTCTTGTGTTTGAGGAACAGTTTGGTCAACAAACACAAGTTTTGACAATAATCCTGAAAGAGGCGAGGACATTGTTAGTGTTCATGCATAGAATGGAATAGATGAGATAAGAGAAAGCGCTTATGTTTATGTGTGATACTCACACACGCACACACAAACACATATATATATATATATATATATATAATTACATTGGTTGCGGTTAGTAGCATCTAACCCGTCTACAAAACATCCAATCAGTGTTGATTATTCAGTGGACTGCTTCTGAAAGAACTGTTTATCCAAAAATAACCCGGTGTTGCAAACAAGGTTATTGTGACGAAAATACACTTCCTGGGTATAAGGATATCGATGATCTGACAAAAGATTACCGGATACGCATGTTTGATGAGCGGCAAGAACCACGAAACTGGTTGTTTGCTTCCGGGGAAATTTTGTCTGGTCATTCCTATACTACTTAGTATGAAATATACACATATATAACCCCCAATCTCAAGACACGACACACACAACCAAATCGATCGATTGACCGAAAGTAGCCCGTAACTGAGAACATTGCTATTCGCTTGATGGGTCTGAATCGATGTGCCCCGAGAACACTTGTTCAGCCCCTTCAACTGCCTTGGCCTTATGTGAAGATCGCGCCACTTCGCCCGAGGGAACAGAGAGAGAGAGAGAGAGGTCACATCGATTGACCAGCTAACCGTTCATCCAAACATGCACCATCTCCTTGAGATCCGTGACCTTCTTTACACGCGGCTAAATTGTAATCAGTACGTAAAGATCTTCAACTATACAGTTGTGAAATATCCTTCCCATTTCTGCATTTCCAACAACTTACAATGTTACTCTACTCGAAAGCATGATCATTAAATTGATTCTCACCTGATTGTTCTCACTACATACGTTCTCTTACACTTTCCAGTTCGGTTGGCATTTGCCAATTTGAGACATTTTTGACGTTGTCGCGGAATCCGGCTATCTGTGAAGGGTCGAGTGTATGCTGCAGCAGTTGGGCCAGTTCTGCTACACAGCGCGGAAACTTGGCTATTAGGAAAGCAGAGTAAAGATAGACTGTCGGTGTTTGAACACCTCTGTCTAGGCAGCATTGCACGAGTCTGGTGGGGCAACCGAACTAGCAATGCAGAGTTCAGGCATGGAATTTTACGCATTCGCGGTCATGCACTGGAGCAAATGGTCGACCTTCGTAGGTTACACTGGTTGGGTCATGTGTTACGCATGTCACCAGATAGGTTGCCACGGCGAGCGATGTTCACCGAGGCAGGTAGGGGTTGGAAAAAGGTTAAGGGCAATCAAACGAGGACCTGGCAAAAGGGCAATAAAACCCTAACCAGGAGACTGAGTCATATAGGTCCCGTTAGGCTTCCTGACTGGGGACCCCGAGATGATGGTCACCACTGGTTAGAGACACTGAGTGATATGGCTGGATGTCGCAAACAGTGGCGCTCATGCATCTACTCATTATTCTTGTGACATCAGTCTATATAAATTCGCTCTCTTCTGCTTGAATTTGCTCTCAATATTCAAACTTTCATTGGGATCTTTTATTCAAATGGGCAACCAAAACCGGTGCACGAAAGTGTATAGTTAATGGTTGTAAGAACTAAACTGAACTGAACCACTGAAGACAATCGGCGGCACTGTCCGAGGACTTGTCTGATTTTTTGGATGCAAAAAACATGAAACCACTCTAAAGGGATCGTAACGTGCGCGAATCTGGTTTGCCACTAAACGAGGCCATCGCCATCCTATTTCCATACGGGTGGCGCTTAGATGTAAAAAATCCAAACGCGGGTCTTCGAATATTAGGGTTGACCGGGACCGAGGGATACCACTTTACGCTGTCCCCCAAATTCGTCATGGATGCATCCAAAACACCGACTTATCATTTCTTAGGAGCAAATCTCTCAGAATGAAGTGTTAATTGTACGACCCACCCACCTAATCCAAATCTGAGAACAAAAATTCATGACTTCTGTCAAACTGGTGGTCGTCGTCGTTTCGATTGATCTCGATGAGGATACTACATTGATATGTGGGAGGTGTATGTGAGGATTGATTTTATCTGGTTCGAAGGAAACGGTGTCCACATAAACTGTCACATTCATGACTGTTTTGCATATTTATACTGTTTCTTCATTTGGATTCAATTATCCTTCTGTGTCCACGAACAGGAGAAAGAAGCCCAAGAACATCTGATCATGTGTGCCAAAATAGCATCACAACAGCTCAGCGAGGCTGCACAGACTGCCGGTGAAACATCCCACCCGCCGGTGGGTGAGCAAACCGGTTGGGCTCTGGAACAACGCATTCGACGAGTTGTGTTCGGTATGTGGGAGATTGAACCGACCTATCACAGTGCCTATCCACCGGATATTGCCTGTCTTCCGGTGATTTATGTCTGCGAATATTGTCTCACACCCATGAGGCATCGAGTCGCTTATGACCGTCACCGGGTGAGTTGCTCCGTCCCCGTTTATCTCATTCCCAACCTGTTTGCACAGCCGTTGCTTTCCCCTAATGGTCACCCCGGTAAAACAATCCAGGTACCTTGATCAGTTGACCCTTAACCCCATACTCCAAAAACACAGGGTACATAATTTAACTTTGAACAGCGTTTCCCTATATCAAATATTTTTATTGAAAATGATCGTGTGCTGGTTAACAATGAGCACTGGACAGCTGTTTCCTTGTTTAGACTCGTTCATGGTATGCACACCTGGGTTTGTCCCGACTGGCTGTAGTCGTGAGGTTTCACTTTCCAACCGGAGGGTTCTCGGTTCGAATCCCGACTGTAGCAAAATACTTAATAAGCACTGTCAAAAGGTCCCACAAAGCTATCCGGTGCATTTTCTCGGTTCAGCCAATGATTTTCATCTCAAGTAAACTGCATTTGTCACCTGTAGGTAGTCAATAAACTCCCGAAGGAGTGAAATACACGCTACAAAGATCATATGCAACTTAGTGTGCTCACGAAAATCGAACAAGGTAATGTGAGCATAACACAAATCATATAGTTTTAGTGTGCGCATTGTTTCTTATTCGAATGGGCATCATTCACTGCCAAAACTCGGTTCTTCAGGAAGTGCTCTCGATATATTTTTTAATTGCACCGGATGTAAATCACGTTTGGAAAAGGGCATCACAGGCGTTTATGTATAAACCGGAACCAATCAGATTGTCTCTGTCCGGTTTGCAAAACAAAAGTCTTATCCGGATTAATCATAAAAACACAATTGATGCAGTAAGATAAACGATCAATTCATCACAACACTTTACAACACATCCCTCTTTTGAAAGCTTTTCATTATAATCATGATTGTTATATCCGTGCGCTTCGTTTTCGGGATGAGGATTGCGCTATCATGTCCGTCGTTGGTATTTCTCGCTGCTGTTCTTGTACATTGATTTCAGCATCCTCCTGCGCATTATTTGAATCTTCTCTTTCTTCGTCTTCGTCGCCATTCTCCCATTTTCCTCAAATGAACTCTACCTCTCCGTATTACCCGTTGGCCGCAGCGTAACAACTGCGATGTTTTCGTTCCTCGCAATGTCACTTCTCCCCCTCACCCACTTCTTCTCCGTTGGTTCCAACGTTTGTACCAAAACCGTGTCTCCTGATCTGAGCAAGCGCAGTGGTCCACTGCCGCAGTCATAGTACCTCCTCTGTAGCACCATGCGTTTCTTCATCCTTGACTGTATGACTATTGATGGCGTAGTCTGTGGCAGCAGTAGCTCGTTGCAACTGGGTACAACCCTGCGTGTGCGTCTGCCAAATAAACTTTGGCTCGGGCTGGTTCCCATTTTAGCCGATGGTATGTTCTGTTACTCGAGCAGAGCCACTAGTGGCTCGCTATCATCCGCGCTGCATTTCTTAATAAGCTTCTTTACCTGTTTGACCGCGCTTTCTGCTTTGCCATTGGAGTGACTGTGATAGGGGGTTAGTAACATCGTGCTCAAAGTGTCATCTTTCACCGAATTGCTGGAATTCGGTACTACGAAATCGGGGTCCACTGTCGGAAATCATCTGAAGTGGTATTCCATGTCGTGCAACATAAACGCGTAGTTTATCAAGGATCTCCACCGGTGCGCCAAATCACAGTCAATCGACTTCCAGAAAGTCACTGTAGTAATCAACAATTATCAAGTAGTTGTCTTTCCCGTGATAAAAATATCCAGCGCTACCGCCTGCCATGGTCTATCTGGTATTCCACGCATATTCATCAGTTCCTTCGTTTGTCGTTGATCAAACTACCTGCAAAATTCACATTCATGAAGCAACTGTTTTATCTGTTCTGACATACCCGACCTGGTGTGACTGAGGCATCCGTTGATACCGGCGTGAGAGCAGTGTATCAAACGCATTACGTTTTGTAGAATCGCCTTCGACACTACCAGCCTTTCAGTTAATCGTGAACGGTTAGTTCATCTCAGAATTCGAATTAGGGCAATACACCCATCAGAAGGGTTTTTTTCTTTTCTGGCCAACCGCGAGTGATAACTCTTTTGAGTTCTTGCATGCTTGGCTCGTCAGTAGTAGCCTTTCGTATGTGAGACGTCGCGAACTGCATCACCACCAATGCAATGTTCACGGATTCCAATTTTTGTTCCCGTTCTGTGTCGGGCTGTACGACTCGTGATAAAGTGTTCGCCACAAACAAGCGTTTACCTTATTCATAATACGGCTCATAATTGTATTTCTGTTGACGTGCTCGATGGAGTGGTTTATCCACAATCATAATCAGTGATTTGCGATGCCAGTATACGTGCCTGAGTCGATCGAATTTGTAATCATTGAACTTTTCCACCGCATGCACAATTGCCAGCGTTTCTCAACCTGGGCATATCTTGGTTTACAGGCCTTTAATGTCCTACTCCGGTAATCCAATGGACGTCCATTTTGAAAGAGCACGGCACGTAAGCCAAATCGGCTGCTGTCACATTGTCTGCACAGAGGTGCATTGGGATCAAAATAAGCCAGCACTGGGGTTTTCTTAATATGTTGCTTGACGCGATCAGAAGCCGCCTGTTTTTCTAGTGACCAAAGCCACGGTTCTCCTTCATGCATCAAACGTCGAATCGGCCGTATCAATTCCGCTAGTTCGGGTAGAAATCTGCTGAGATAGTTTATCATTCCGTTGAATCGTGATACGCCCTTTGCATCGGTTGGGAAGGCATTTCTTCAATTGCATTTACCTTTTCCGAACCCGGTTTGATCTCTTCGCTTGTATGTGAGAACGAAAGCGGACTTTCGATTGACAAAAGATTGGCTTGTCTCGTTTCAGCTTAATTCCGTCTCGCATACAACGTTGTAAAAACTTTCAAACCGTCTGTTGTCTTCATTTGCATCTTTACCAAAAATTAGAATGTCGTCCGCCACGCACAATACACCGGGAAAATCATCTCACACTTGGAGGATTCGTTTATGAGAAAGTTCACTTGATACTTTCAAACCGAACGGTAATCTTTTCCAAAGATATCGCTCGAGTGGCGTGCCAAAAGTGGTCAGATAGCTTAATCTATCGTCCTGTTCAAAGTGCCAAAACGTAGAGACTAAATCTATCTTCATGAAGCATCGTGCATTAGCTGATTCCGGTAGTATATCGTCAAAAGTAGCTGGGGTAGTGCTCCCGTCTTAACGGCTTCGGATTGATACGAATTCTCAGCTCCCCAACCTTTTCTGTCACCACCAAAACCTGACTTACCTAGTGCGTTGGTTCCTAAACTTTCTCCGAAAGGCCTACACAATAAGGCCTTTCCATTCACGGGAAAATTTATGTTGAACTGCAAGTGGGATGAGCCGCTTTGGTAAAACAACGGGCTCGGCTGCGTCGTTTATATTAATTGTCAAAGTTCCTGACAACTTTCACCGTTTTCCATCGAAAACAGAGGCATACTTTTTCAGGTAGTATTCAGTATTTTTACATACGTGATGAACAAATGACTCATAATTAAACGATACCAAACCAAGTCGCTCGATGAACTCGTATCCAAGAATTGGAACATAACGCAGCTCCACCAAGAGAAAACTAACAATACAACAGACTCCGTATTTTGGATTCTTCAGCGTGTTGGTGGTTCCCCTTTTCGGCTCCACGTTTGAAGCGTTCCACATAACTAATCTCTTCTGGGTAGGTTCCAATTTGATATCGGATACGCAATTTCTCGGTATTGCGTCGACGGACGCACCAGAATCTAGGCGGAATGTTACTTCTTCATTCACCAGCATCTTGGCAAATACGCCTTTCCGCTCGGCCGCTATTTTTACACCATTCACGCGATCAGCTGCTTGAACGTGAAATTCTGAAGTTGATTCTTTTCTCATGAAACACTTTGCTGCAAAACGGTTACGCTTTTTACAGTTATCGCACTCCCCACCACCACCATACGGAGCAGTTGCTTCTTCCTATCGGATACATGCGGCAACAGAAACGACTATCAGCAGTTGGTTGTGTTTGATTTTCAGCGGCGATTTTGCATAATTCATACACCTCTGTTGTGGTAAGCGTCTCCATATGCATCTCTGCTGCCTCCTCACTCCGACATGTGTCAATGCATTGTTTCAATGTCAGCTTTGGAAGTTTTAGGAGGTGCTTCACCACAACAGAATCCCGTGAACCAACGACAGTTCTGCCCTAATTAGACTTTCTTATAGACATGCACAGAAATTGCACTAACGGACCAGTGATTTTAGGTATAGGACGAATGCATTAAGGGACTCACCATGCTGCTGCCTTCTCTGATTAAAAATAAATCGTTCATAAGTCTCGTTAGATTCGCCAAGGCAATACCACTCCATCTTCGCTATCACCACCTGCCAATCTGCACGATCCTCATCCGGACTGTACGTGAATCGATTTGTGATGGGCAGAGCAATGGGACCAATGGTGTGACTGATCAAAGCCAATTGTACGGAACTGGATTCGCGGTCCATCTCTGTCCGCATGCTGTGTTCGCCACAGTCTCCATTTCTTCAGGAAGTGCTCTTGATATATATTTTTGAGTTCACCGGACACAAATCACAATTGGGAAGAGGATCACAGGCGTTCTGCAAACTGGACAGAGACCGACTGATTGGCTCGAGCTTATACAAGAGCACCTACGATTCCTACTGAGATTTATGAACGATTTATTTTCAGTCAGATTCGGTACATTTAACGTTCGGCACTTTGAGAAGTTCAGGTTCAGTTTTTACAACCACTAACCATGCACTTTCGTGCGCCGGTTTAGGTTGCTGTCCTTTGGTTGCCCATTTGGATAAAAGAGCAAAATGAAGATTGGAATGTCAAAGCAAATTCAAGCGGGAGATGGGGAATGCATATAGAGTGGTGTTAGGAAAATAACGAGTGGATGCACGAGTGCCACTGTTTGCGACATCCAGCCATATCACTTAGTGTTTCTAACCATCGATGACCATCATCTCGGGG
>UZAN01046975.1:14323-24882 GCA_900618425.1 Echinostoma caproni
TTATCGAACAATGTACAGCTAAGGGGACATCGTTTCAAACTACTGATTCCCAAGTGTCAACTGGATTGCCGGCGTCAGTCTTTTGCTGTCAGAGTATGCAGATCTTGGATCTGGATCTCCTGTCGTTTGCGCACCCACTATTGAATCTTTTAAGCAGAGACTCGACGAAACCTTGGCACACCTCACATTCGTACACCACCAAAAGTAAACGGAAATTCACTGTAGCCTATATTCTCTATTATCTCCTACCCGGAACTCTATGAGACTCCTCTTTCGATGTGTAACGATTCATCTGTGTAAATATCCTATGGGACAAGAGAAGCTTCAGCTTGTAAGTTATTTCCATAACAAACCTTTGACTTTGACAAAATGATAAAATATACCTTTATTGATTTCGTAGCTTCCAACGCAAGATAACCTTGGCGTTTCCTTGATAAAAAGCATAACAGTTGTAGACTTCACAATTAAATCACAGTTACTTGTTAGTAGTCGTGTGGGATAATTAATAGTGATTGATTGGTACATACTGCATCTTCACTCACTTTCCGGTCAATCGCACACTCAGAAGCATCAGCCTCCAGTTTCGCTCTTACTGGAGCTCATCAGTAGTGCATACCCACCATCCCGTCCGAGATGTGAATTCCGAGCTCACCGCATGGAAGGTGTGTGTTACCACTGCGCCAACCAGTTCAAGTCAAGGCTGAACAAAATTGCCAATTTATGTTTAACCAAGTGTCGTCTTCAGCGATATTCATTCAGTTCATTTGGGTCCAACAACAACGAAGGAAGATACAGCTGACTATCTGCTAGCTCTAATAGAAAGAACTTATTAAAGTTAATTTTTCAGTTTGTGATGATCATGAATATTGTACAATCTGTAGTATGCACCTGAGGAGATACAGCTAAATGTATCCAGATAATAATTGAGCAACACAAACCTACTGTATTCTCTATTCAAACTCATGACGAAAAAATGATGAAAATTTAGCCAAATGATCGAAAAGTGAGTGAAACCTTATGTTGAGAGAATACATTAATTTTCGCCAACGAACATTTTTCAGCCTCATTTAGCACTTCATTATTGGAAATGTGAATGAATAAATACTGCTGAATGCAACTGTAAAAAGCAAACCTCAGCGATAAAGTGAAGATGAAAATAACGTCTTGCTTATTGTTTTGTTGGTTCGTAGCATGTGTCCCTCTCAATAGTTTCTTGCAATCCTACCACGTTTCATTTCACATAGGCTGAAAAACTGCGTCAACAAGTGCATCATTTGGAGTCCCTATTGCATACTCAAGAAGCTGAACTGATCAGTCTGGAATTGGAGAATTCTAGTCTTGCCAAAGAACTTGACCGATGCGAGGTTCAATGGGAAAAACGAGAAGCGGAGTTAGAAGACGAGCTAGTAGCTTTGGAATCTGGTCAGGTATGTTGAACTACCCATTTTTTCCTAATATGAAGAAAATAACGCTACAAACAAGAAATTAAGTGAATGGCGGGCTGGAATTATGCAGAAATGAAGAAATCTTAGGATTAGGTTTTCTCAGTTGTGTCTTGTGCATGTATACATATTGTTCGAAATTGTCATTGTATTATACCGTAGGAAGATGAATTTCCAAGAGTGCGCAACAAGCATATGAACTTAACTAACCAAACAAGGCTGGTTCCTTAAAGAACAGTTTAGTATCGTCGATCGGGGAATAGCATCATATAGCAATAAAATAAAAATGGCAAATATAATTGAAGAAGAGACAGAGATGCATACTTCTGCAGTGAATCAATATCTGAATTGATCAATCTGAAAGGACACATGCCTCAAGATTCCAAAATAACATATGAATTAGAGTGGATAAAATTGGTTTTCATGGTTCACACCCCAGGGGGCTTCGTTCTGTCTCAGTACCAGGGCATTGATAATACAGGTGAATGGAGGATTGAAGAAACGTCACGCGAACATTTGTTTGTATTCAGCCTAAGTCCGGACTGAAAAAGCGCGTGAAAAAACGTAAAAACCCTAAGGACAATGTGAAATTGTGTAACTTTGTAGACAGAATGTCGAATAAAAACAACATTTGCCCATTTCGAATACTGTTCATTGAGAGGGAATGGTAAAGATTTAACCAATGCAAAACACCATAGAAGACAGCTAATTCGTCCCAGCTGACTGTGTCATTCAATGGAGTTGTATAGTCAAGGAAAGGTGAACAGCAGACTCAGAAAAAATCATTATTAATAATTCATTTTAGACAGCCTGATTCTAATCTGTTGTAAATTTCGTTCACACACTAGATTGCTTTTCTTTTCAGAATGCAGTTGTGCAGACAGCAATTAGCATGAAAGCAGCCTATAAAGCGGCTGAGATGACGCCCAAAAGAACAACGGACTACACACCAGATCAGAGATTACCCGTTTCGGATCAGTTGACAGACGCCTTGACCACATTGAAACAGTACTCGGTGCAGTTATTCGATCAGAAGGTGGAAAATGAAGGTTTGAAGAAAGTGGGTCACAGTGGGCTTCACTGGCGATGATTGGTTTGAAATTTTAGTATATACCTCTTTTATCAACAAATATTTCATAGATTATTCATTTCTGGCCACATCATGTTTACAAATGTTTGAATCTCCAGTTTTGCAGCATTTGCATCACACAAATCTCACTCATCTGACTGTTCTAGAAGTAAAAACACAAATAACACCAAAAATTGCTATAAGATGATTATTTTAAAATCTCTTATAATAATGAGCAAATGAAATTATGCTTAAACCCTTGAAATGAGAAATCGCAATCTTAGTTGAAATTGTTAGAAACTGATGCGAGGTAGAGTAATCGGAAGGATAAAGCACAATGAAAATGTGATTTGGTTTAGTTTTAGCGGGTCGGTCTTTGCAATCATTTATGAAATGATGTTCGCGAAAAATGCAAAACAGACCTAACAGGGATACGAAATTGCAGGGCAAGAATATACTCATTGCAATTGTGTGGGGTCACTGGCAGGGAAATTGATGAGTAAGATGAATTCAAAATGGATCCCAAACAGGTCCAAACAGGATCATTCACAAGATCCTGTGATACAAGATAATTGAGCAATCAAAAAATGAAACAAATCATACACAAATCCCAATTGCGCCTTTGGAACAGCTCGAGAACAAGAACTAAGGGTGTCGGTAATCGATTTGCAAAGATACTAAACGAAAATGATAAGTTTCAACTCTAAAGCCCTTTCACTAGCACGCTTCACAGAAGCACATCAGAATGAGTGGTCAAGATGCCTTGGACGAGGCAAAATCTTTATTTTAGAGGTTTCTGTTCAATACAATATAAACGATGTTTTGTTAGCGGTTTGTTCTCTAGATTTAAGATAGTATTCTCAAATGAAACATAATAGTTCTATTTTCATTGCACATTCACGAAACTGCACGAAAATGGATGCCCTAGAAAGTTTAGTTCAAAGTATGCGAGTGTCGAGTAATAAACCAGAACAGAGTGACAGCGCCTCAAAAAAGCTGCTTTCTCACCAAAGCATCTAAAGATGACCAAAGTGATGGGTGGATACAGCGCAGGTTCAAACAGGAAATTGAAAGAACGTGTGATGCTGTCTTCTTCGTAATACTGCACGACATGAAACGAATGCGCATTGAATTCAAGCTAGACAAACCTAACTCTTCAGTCACCTCTTACTATGTTTACCTATATTAATGCATTGTGGTAGTAAGTAGGTCGGAAGCACCGGAAGACGATTGTCTGTCAGGGCAGCGGAGCATTTATCGAAGAATTTGACGTCTAAGGGGTCCAAGTTTCCATCCAATTCAATCGTCCATCACATAATCTCAAAGAATGTGACAAATTTAGGAGTGCCTTTCGTGTCTTCATCCACCATAGGATACTGGTGTAGCTGGGGTAGCTGCCACTCGACGCTACAAGACCAATTTGTGTAAGCAGATGGAATTCGTGGTTAGACTCGCTAGACCCAGCTAAGTGTTATTGTTCGTCCATTTGCAAGGATTTCGTCTCTTGCCCCTATGCCCAATCCAGTACGAATTTGTGATGTTTGGAATTCGTATTGATTGATTTCTCCTCCCGTGAGTGTTTGTCTGTCTTTAAACCTATTACTCATTTACCTGAAAGTGAGATGATGAGATTAAGACGAAATAGTTGAATTCAACACAATGTGATCGTGATGCCTCTGCTTGCTCTCACGAAAATGTCAAAGGGAACTAAATGCATGAGAGGCTGAGATAACGTTTGAATCAATTGGAAAGTAGTCGCACTGGCAATGAATCCAAACCGTAAACTGATTCAATGTGCATAGATAAGGTGTGTTCAAAAATTGTACTGACTACGGTAACCACGGCTGTCAGTGCCAAATACTGATCGAGACTGAACATGAAAAAGGTTTTCAAATCTTGGTCAATACAATGGGATAGAGAACATCTGAAACGTCGAATAGGGATCAAAGGCGTTTTTATTTCAATCGATGCCACGATTAGTACATAGGTCACAATTCATAAATTAGGTTATGGAAAACTGCAGCTTGAGAGTCCAGAGGACAGGCACCATGAATTAGCTCACGCCTCATCTACACGACGAATTCAACATAATGATTAAAGGTTTCGATAGGTAACAGCTAAAATGGGTTATGATCTATCGAAATTAACAAAGGTAAACATGATGAATAGGAAACAAATAAAGTTGCCTAATGGAATAAGCGAAATGTCTTTTTACAGCCCATCGTGAATCGGCAGACCTATGATTTAAAGCCGCAATGATACAAAGGTCACAACCTCAAATTTTGTGATCATAAAAAGTATTTTTGGTCGTGACTTCTTTGATTTATTGACATTTTAGTCTGAAACTATGTGGCATCTCAACCGCAAACTTAAATAATGGAGGATTTGATTCAAATTTGAGGGTGAATTCGTAGTATATATAGGAAATGAAGCGTAAAATGAAAAGCTAGGAAGCAATGGACAGCTGTTTCGATCTGTTTGGGTCTCATCAGTAGTGCGAATCCATTGACCTAACTGGGGAACGAACCCGGAACCTTATGGGCGGAACGCAAACATGCTACCCACTCGGCCACTCTTGGAATTAAATCTAACCCTCCGTTACTTACTGGAACCTAATAACTCACTTTTTCACCAATTAGAGTTAATGGTTCTTTTAAGTCCCTAAGTTGCATTTGATTATATGAATTTATAACGGCAAGAGAGCTGCACGTGAATTAGACGTTCAATCAATTCTACTTATGTTTGGTTTTACATATAACTCATGAAGATGCAAAGTTTTAGGTTTCACAAGGTGACTCTCAGACGTTGTTTTCCTCAACTTAAAGGTTATTAGTGATTCTCTTTTTGGGGATAACTTGGTTTCTGTTCACCAGTAACTGTTTGCGACACTATCTGTCCTGAACTCGCCAACTGTTGCTTGAACACCATCAGCTGAAGAAATTACTGGAATCGAATTCACTTTTACGCAAATAATTAGTTCATTTTTGTTAGATAAAAGCAAAACAGATTTACTACTTCAGTTTTTCCCTAAGAATTATTGATGATTTCATCCCCGTAATTTCAAATTCCTTTTGTCTTCCAGCGTGTTGCTGAACTCATACACGCTCTACGTGAGGTGGAGCGTGAGCATCAACAATCATTGACTCCACAAGTAAACCAACAACTGGTCACGGCAAGCAATTCACCTGCCCCATCGAATCCAGTGGTGGCAAGCCTTCGCATGAATATTGACCTATTAGAACGGCGCCTAGCCGCAAAAGAAGAGAGCTTGCTTAAGGCAAACGAACTACTCAGAGAAGCGCACCGTGCAAGTGAAGAGGCAAATGAACGACATGCAAAAGATATGGCTGCATTACAGGCTAAGGTGCGGATATATATATATATATATCAAAATTTCGAAATGGTGATCCTCCTCTCCCGGTCCAAACTGAGTTTACTATTGTAGTTCCCATATATCGAAATTTCCGTATATATAATCCTGTGTGAACCTCGTAAGCCATCGCGGTGTTTCACTGAAGGTCATTAGAACTGTTAGGCAAAATTTGTCAGCGAATGTTTAAGACCACTGCTCATGTTTTACGCAATGAACTCATTTTATCCCACTAGTAGCACGGATGCCTCGTTCAATTAGTTTAGTTACTGCAAACACATAACAAAGCAAACGAACTCACCGGTGATCATAAATCCTGTCAAAGGAAGGGTAATCCTGGCCTCCTATGATGAATGTCAACAACTTGCAAAGCAGTCGGACTTCTGTTACAAGGATTGTAGGATGCAGGGAAATTGGTTTTAGAGAGTGAGAACAGCGAGGAAGAAGAAGCTATTCCGGAAAAAATATCCCAAGACTAATGGACTCGTGGGCTTGAAAGAAAACGAATTTGGACGACCTCAACGTTGTTCGTTGAAGGAGATAACCCTTTTGAGGGGTATTTTATTCCTCAGGTTTCAGAAAACCGCAAGATGTTTTCAAAACATCAACAAGAGACGATATCTGCTTGATGCATGCAGTTCCCTTATAAATTTACAAAATCAAAACAAGCTTCATCACAAGAGAGATTTAATTTAACTGTTACCCGTTAACTCTCCACCTGTGTTTAAACATTCATGTGAAATTTGCGCCAGACTTTGGATACCAAAACATGGGGCTAGACGAAATCGACACCTGGGTCAAATTTCAAAATTGGCACTCGGATNGATTGGACAAACGGATGGGGTGGGGGAACAAAATTACGGATCAGAAGCACGGTGTTATCCCAACCATGGCAGGGTCAGACTAGTAGCGACGTCTATAACTTTTCAACCTGAAGTGAAACCAGCGTAAATTAAATCGAATGCATAGACTGCATTCTACTGGTAAACCCACAGACTGATTGCTGTTCTGGCCGTCACACATCACCTATTCGACTGTAACTATCACAGCGTTCTATCAGTCGTAATGAANCGTAATGAAGAAAAATATTTTGTGTGTGAGTTAAGCGGGTTGAATGTTCCGGCAGTTGGGGGCAAATCGGAGACATTTTCAGTATTCCATTGTTGCACCCCTCTTGTCAGCGCAGTTTCTCGTTCATTTGCAGTTATTATTTCCCAAAGTTTAATGCTGATCAAAATATACTGAAGTAGGATTTCCCAATCTCCCCCACGCATAGCATAAACTGTATTTCTTCTTCATTGGTGGCTTTCTTTGATACTCTCCTAGATAACGATGATTTCAAGCACATTAATGTAGGCAACCCTTAGAGGAGTTGAATATTACTGCCGCTTGATGTAACTTCCTTTGGGATGATACCTCATCTTAAGTATCTAGACTGAGTCATGCGGAAGGTTCCTGTTATTCTGTAATTTACTTTGACCTAGCGATAAACTAAAGAATACGTCAGCCGTTCAACGACACGCCGGGTTCAATTTACTTCAAACTCAGTGCACGTTGATGAGAAATGCGTTACGTACTGACGAGTATAAGTTTCAAAGGCTTGTGGCGAGATGCAGAAGGGACGAGAAATAATGGAAAAAGATAAGAAAACATATATTTGCACATATAAACACTAATTTTTACATATAGCGCTAAAGAAACCACTGATCTTTGAGGCTTAGTAATGGAACTCGGGTACTGAAACATCAAGCAGTAGTTCACCTGAATTGCAAGACTAAACCTGAACTCATTAATTGGTTATCGGAAGTAAGATCCTTTCACTGTAATTACCGGGTTGACTACTGCAGTATAGCTACAATGCTAATGTCAACAACCTGACAATTACATCATCAACTACATTCGTTGCTAAGGTTTGTTGACTAGTTCCTCATACCTGTTGTCGGTCATATTGAATCTTTTCATTGACTGTGTTACATTTACTGGATCTTCAAAGTTCAGGGGACGAGTGATTTTCATGAATAAGCCTGTTCTCGCAACCCCCCTTTCGTCCAATCCAAATATAAGCGGTGACCATTGACCTTCGTATCGATTTTGTCAAGTCCCGTGTTTTTGTTGTCCGAAATCTGGTCGTAGTTCTGACCGAATTTTCGCGTGGATATTTGTACACAACTGAAGAGATAACTAGTTGAATTCCAGCTGTCTTGTGATCATGTTTCTTTCTGTGCCCAAGAGATTTCAGCAGCCGTCTAGAATGGTGCTGTTCTGCTGATCTGAATGTTAGGATTAAATAATTGCGAACAAATTCGAACTTCGTCCACTCTCTCCATAGCCTTCAACCAAGGATCATCATTATATTCGTCTTTGGGTTTAGGACGTTTTCTTTGATGTACATGAGCTTAGATTTCTATAGTGACTGTTCATCCAGTTTAGCTCGTATCAGACTAATCACCGTTTATTATTGGCTTTTGTTCACATCAGAACAATAAATGTTCCGATTGTCCATGATCCAAAATCAATCGATTTATTAATTTTCAGATTGAACAATAACAATGATACCAAAATCTAGCGAAAAATCAAAGATTCGAGTGCATCGAGCAGAAGTAAAATAATTCAGTTTTCATGATAAATGCGCGATTGGTCGTGACGTTTCCTCCGATGACTGTTCGTTAGAAGGGAAATGATAATTCTGTGGACGATTGTTTTCATAAAGCTTTTGCTGCGGAACGTAAATGACTAATGTGTGATATTATTTCCATAAACACAGTTATATTTCATTTAAGTGCATCTGAAAGTTAGATTGAAACAAAAGTTCATCGACCTGGGAAAGTATTCTCGTTAGGTTCTGCAAAGCTTCGAAAGGTGTGTTTACGTGCACTTGAGACCATCACGACATCAGCTGAACCAAGTACCGATTCAATATTCAATATAATTTTTATATTTTGACGTCAATAACAAATAAAGTGTTACAATGCGGTAGTTCGATGAACTTTAGGAAGAATGATAAATAAAAAAGGTCCTCTCAGAATGTGATTGCGTATTCAAAGCACCGTACTCCCAAAGCACGAGTTAATGATGGACCCCGTTCGGTTTAGTGTCATCTTCGTGAATTTGTTTATTGGTTTGATGTTTGACAAATGCAAGTCATAGATGATTTTGAATCATCTGTTAAAAAGGATTGGTAACAGAGTTTTCTTAACTGTGACTTCTCGGAACAGTTATGCACAAGGTCTCTTTGTATATCATAAATATACTGCCTTCCTATTCCATTCGGTGTTGTCTGTCCACATTGCCAACGTCGTATAATCAGCTCCATGCAAAGATGGGTGAGGCTCTGGTTCAGCTCACTCATGCAGTGGAAAATGCCGGTGCAGGAGGTGCTGATCAGGCCGGAAAAAGACAGGGACAACAAACGGCTCACCTAACAGTACAAATTCAAGAGCTGGAGGATGCACTGAACGAACAAAACCAAGTTATGGTGAAGCAAATTGAGCAAAACAAACAGCTGCAACGGGATTGCACTCTGTGGAAAATGCGTTACGAACAGCTTCAGACGCAAACCAGTGGTGATAAGGAGACCATGGAAGAAAGATACCGGTAAGATTTCTTGCTCAGCTTTGTGCACACACATATGTTTTGAATCGGATATTATTGTTTTTAAATTTCTTTTTTGTGTTTTATAGGAATGCAAAATATATTTATATGCAGTCAGCCTAGAACAATTTTGGAGAGAACACATGGTACGAGTCAACGAGCTATGTATCCATGATAGTAACCATTTCAAGTTTATTTTCTAGCCAAAGTCTTCCCCTATCCACCCTAAAAGATTACTATCGATTTAAGAGAACGACGGTTTACAACAGGGTGTTCAGTTTACCCTGGAATGTTAAATCGTGAGCCGTAAACGAACTGATGGTTTTGCTATCGGGATGACTACTCTACCAGCTGATATACCCAGGGACAGCACAATGTATGAAACTATGCAGTGATTTCTGTCTAGGCACAACAATTGTTTTACACTGGTTCAATTGGGATTCCTTGGGTGCAGTGGTAATCGTGCAACGGGTATGGACGCACGGCTGTACAGCTTCCAGGTAGCCAATCAAGAAAAGCATTTCCCGACCAATCCTGTATTCTCAAGTGGCATAAATCGGATTGGCTGAATGTAAGAAGGAAACTTAATTAAGCATATCGTTGTCGATTGGACATTGAAGAATCAACCAATAGTTGTTTGATACTTTTGACATTTATTTGCATGATTTTCCGAATAGAGTTAACCCTATCCACAGCTCGTCTTGATTCTACCCAACTTTATACTATTCAGTAATTTTTCAGTCTGAATCCAAGTTCGTGCTCTTTTATTCCTTTTCTTATTCTAAATATTACCTCTGCGTAGGTTGTCTTCTTGAATTAGTACCATTGTGGATCACATGGGAAGACTGAACTGAATTTGACAGATCATGTTTAACTATATTCAGATCAATACAGAGTCCGTTCAATGCTGGCTCACTTTGATCATATGGAGAATTTTTGAATGTTTATTCCATTGACTAGAGCTTACCTGGCTTTGTTCGGTGTTCTCATGACAATGGGGTGATTGTTGCTCTGTTAAGTTGCTTCACCTGTGGTTTTAATCGCAAATAATTGTGACCTAATTAAATCTTATAGTCAAATTATACAA
>UZAN01046976.1:0-22456 GCA_900618425.1 Echinostoma caproni
AAATTTAAATTCGGACATCTTAAATTGAAATTCAGACATCTCAAAAACTGAAAAAGGTATGGTTGACAATCAAGAAATAACATGAAAGCCACGAATATATTGATCAACATCTACCCATTTTTTTATTTGAAAGAGAATAAAAGTAAATAACCGTTCTTTTTTTCTTCCTGTTTCCAGTCAGTCTCGTCCTCTAAAACTCTGACGGGCGCGCCATATTGACCTTCAAAGTTAAGGTTTACTATTTTTTGACTGTTTCTTCAACCGATTTCAATGTGGTGAACCAACTGCTGGTGAACCATGGACAGCGAACACACTGGTAGTATGCGTTATATTATCAAGCTGGACGCCATGCACTGTGTCCAAATAGGTCCCTGACAATTCCCGCCGTCCCACCCAATTTCAGTCTTTATAATCGTTTGGGCTCATCGGGATGTGAGACAGTTTACTTTCCGTGTGGCGACGAGTTCTCATTAGTTTTTCTGGTGTCTAACATCTAGAAAATTTATACTGAAATAGTTTATTTTCTATGAAAACCACCCAACTATCTCTCTCATGTATTTATCGCATGTTTCACATCTCAAGTTACACTGAACTGATTTCATTCACACGTCAAAGAAATGCATTCTATTTTTGTCTTCTTCCCGTAATGTTTTCTCGCTCTCATGAACAAGAATGTGCATTACGAATAATTTATGTGTTTCACTTTGTTTTACCAAACCCAAACTTAACCGTATATTTAATCATCCTCAAAGGAAACTGTTTGAAAACAAAATATGGAGTAAACAATTTCGCAAAGAATTACCGATAAATTTCACAGAGGCTGTTCACAAATCCCTCTAAAATACGTCGACGTCATGCTTCAAACGTTTTGAGAATAAGTGTCCGTTTCTTTTTGTCCGATGATTGGCTTGCTTGCATGCGCGCTCGGGTTGACTGTGCATTGAGTAATTATGCCCCTGGAAAATGTTAACCAATACCGCACCAGTACCGTACGGCAGGTGTCTGCATTCAAGCATACTCGTCTTGGGTTTGAGCCNCATCCACGCACATCCATCGGGACCGATCGATTTAATTCAGTCAGTGTTACCGCGATTCCAGAGCGCTCGAGTGTGTGTGTGTGTATGTGCGCGCCCTAACACCATTACTGTCACCCACATTTCGTCAATCTCCTTTCACATCCACATTCTCGCGTTCCCTTTTGACACAGTCCATACAGCCTTCTCTCACGAAGCTCATAAAACGGTTGACTACGTCGTTAAACATGGTGCGGTCGAATTCGTCGTACTTTTGTTCTTACTAAATAGGAAACGGAACTCCTCCCACACACACACACACACACACACACACAGACCACGGTGGTGATGGGACCGAAACTTGTGGAGGTTGTGACCCAAAGTTGAGAATAATTTTCCGTAAATAGGACCTCAGAGTGAAATTTACACGTTGATTGCAGACACAAGTGGCCCTTGAATGTTAACCCTGTTTGTTCAGACATACACGGCCCGAACGTTCCGTTTTCCAGTGCACAGTCAACCGATCTCATTTTCCGCTCAGAATAGTTTGACTTAATTGCACTAAGGCGACCAACATTTCATTCAGATTCTGTTAAAACGTTTGCCGATTCTTCACTAAGCGCTGGTTGACTTCCTGAATATGGTTGGGTTGGTATCAGGGATAGATGGAGTTATTCACTGGGGTAACTATACATATTTGCGTACTTTTAATTGAACAGTATCATAAATTAAGGATTATCGATGAAATACTTACGAATATTTTGTTCTAAAACCGTTCAGTCTGTGGATTTGGACA
This sequence comes from Echinostoma caproni, assembly GCA_900618425.1. NCBI lineage: Eukaryota > Metazoa > Platyhelminthes > Trematoda > Plagiorchiida > Echinostomatidae > Echinostoma > Echinostoma caproni. Next base: position 1,810 of record UZAN01046976.1, read on the forward strand.
AATCTGTTTGAGTTGGAGCTTAAACAAGGGTAAGCGTACACTTAAGGACATTTACTTTTTTTGTGAACAACGCATATCAAATAAGAGATTCATTGGAATTCGAGGAGCATTTCCGGCCCACGTGGGGAATTTAGAATGCCCGTGCGAGTTTACTGGCCTCCTTTAGTCTACCCATAGTAAAACCTGACTACACCAGCTGTTCAGTTGTTTAACCAGTTTGTTTAGCAATAATCTAGGTATGAATAATGCGGTTCTGAGTGAAATAAAACCCATAAAGTTTCCATACACTAGAGTAGAATGAACAGATTTACTTTTTGAAACTCTTCCAATTGTGTGGCACGCAAGAAGATTAAGTATACTTGTACTTTCCGCAACACAGCATAAATATCATGCATTGCTATATATATATATATATATGTATATATTCAGAATTCTGTAATTCAGACAAGTCATCAAAAAGTTGAACGGCCCAAAACTTCATGTACATATATTAGATAAAAAACGGTGATGCTAAAGTGATTAAGGTGGTTATACAAGCATTATTTTTTGCCTTCATCGATCAAACAACCTGGAATGAAATCAATCGTCTTGTGAAGATTAAAAGTGATCCGTTACATTTTGCTTGTAAGCCAAATAAATCCACCTTGGACACAGTCTCCACCCTTATTCATTTTATCACCAAGTCTTTGAACAACTCTGGTAATTCTGTTCAGTGTTTTTCTGGACTACTCTTCAGCATTTGGTTCTATTTCTCGTTTTAAGTTGTTACATAAATTGGAATCGTTTGAATGCCCCAAGCAGTTGTTAGCTTGGATATTCAAATATTTTACTGATAGGGTACAAACTACCAGATTGGGGAAGACTTCGTCTTAACCCTTAGTCAACAACTCCGGGGTTCTTTAAGGAGCTGTGCTATTCCCATACTTATTTTTCACTCATATTTTTGATATTCACAATGCTTCTCATGCACGAATTTTGAAATATGCAGATGATGTCGTGTTGTCCTAACCCATTTCTTCTTACTTCTATCTAAGCTTCTTCACTGACAATCTGCAACAAATTCAGTCTACCTCCTCTTTATCGGGGCTGAACCTAAACCCCACTAAATGTGTTGAGTGTTTATATATTTTTTCTCGCTCTCCATATCCGACAGACCCCGCAAATATTAATAACAATCCTTTATCTAGAGTGAACTCTGACAAATATCTTAGTATAACTATTGATAGCAATCTTCAGTGGTCAACCCAAATCCACAACCGTATTGGTAACCTGCAGTGCCTATTATTTCAAATACGAAAGCTCATGCAGTTTCGCGCATCTCGGTCAATTATTTATACCGTTGTTTACCACAGGGTTTCCTCATCTTGTTCTGCTGTTCCCCAGTTATTTTTCCTGGCTTAGTCAAATAGGATTACAAAGTGTAATACCGCGGTCTAACTATTATTAGCTGTGTCCATTTTATTCCTGTGAATGAGATAGCTTTAAGGCTTTCAAAGTATCAGGTAACTTACTGTGTGAAATTTGCTGAGAGGATTCTCACAGATTCTGCCAACCCATCGCAAGCAGAACTGACACGTTGTCGTTTCCATCATTCCACACACTCCCAATTCCGCTAAATTTCATCTCGAATTAACGCTTGCCGCAATTCACTTATAACCTAACTTGCTCGTTTACTCACAGTCTAAGAGCGGACAATAAGTGAACTTTGTCTCAACCTTGGATTATGAAATGTCTCCCAGTTTATTATTATTATTATTATTATTATTATTATTATTATTATTTTGACGGTTGGCATGTATGATTTTTTAACTGAAATGTGAACCCTGGCGCTTGCAATACTTATGCACAATAGACAGTATACAATACGGAAAGCGATTTCTATTTGATAAAATACGTTGTGGTGTTTGTGAGTCCATAAAGAAATCAAAACCAAAATGTGCTTAGCAAAATTTATGTGAAAAATAAATGTACTACTTAGAAACGGGTGTATGTGACACCGTGTAGAATGGAACTGAATGTCATATTTGATTAAATTTTCACTCCGGTCACTTTGGGCTGATAAGTTAAGTGAATTCAATTCGCGATGAGGTTCACCGTTGTTGGCCCAGTTTGCTTATTCTGCATAGCCTAGTTTTACGCAAGGGGTTGTTAACAACAACAACGACAACAATGACGACGACGATGATAGCAACAGCAACAACAACATCGTGCTTTTGAGAACGTGAACAATGAAGATGTTCAACAAAGTATACAACCAACAATGACATCCGACTAAACCGGTGTAAAAAATGAATTTTATTGGAGGAATCACTGAATTGAATGTAATATAAGGGTTTGATTGCGGACAACATATATGTTCTAGTTTTCTGGCGCAAACTGGTATTTTCCGTGCTATGGGTCTTCATTTAAGGAGCAATGTTCAATGGCTAAATAATTCAGTAATGTCTGTCTGGTTTTCGATAATTTTCCTAGTCTGAAATTTCCAGAGAGATTCCAAGCGATAATGACGACCGTTTGATAAGCACGTCATGCAATATCACTTATTGAACATTTTGACTGCTTTTGTCAATGTAATGTAACTATAATAAGTTTCATATATTTTTACTTTTATAAAAACCTGTTCTTACTTTTCAGCGATTGAATTAAATTTATTCTGTGACGCTGCAATATAGTAGAAAAAAAGAGTTTTGGAAATATAACTTCGGAATACTAAATCCAACCATTATTTGTTGATGAATAAACAGTATTAGGGAGAACATTCAGCGGTGATGGTCTATCCAGTTATGTTTGGTGATATATTACTTGTGGGTTTTCAAAAGTGTCGGGTGCAAGCTTCTGGGTCCTGACTACTCAGCCATCCGGTACCGATTCTCGGTACACGTATACCATCGGAGAGTTCGCTCCGGAATCATCCGCCTGATTTTTTGAACAAGTATGTGCTTGAGTTTCTAAATTTTTCATTACAGCTGGATTTTCGAGGCAATCGATATAATTTATCAATAATCGGTACATAAAAATACGAACTCTCGGTTTAATAATCGTTGTATGGACATTTAGTCATTTTATAGTTTGAAAAGAAAAGACCAAATTGCAATACTGCACGATTTATGTCCAGGACGATTTCGCTGCATTTCAACATGGTGCATACTGCAGAAAATACAATACTTATATAGGGATTTCGCATGACAACAAAGATGAGTAAAATATAATGAAGCAGAAAAAAAACATAAAAAGGGGAGGTTTTTTTCTGCTTCATTATNAATCGTGTAGTATTGCAATTTGGTCTTTTCTTTTCAAATTGATCTCGGGAAAGGCTTGCTTCATTTTATAGTTGTCAATGGAATTTATGCCTCAAGGTTTAAATCACAATAGTCGATTGAAGGCTTGAATTGAACCTATCGAATTACAAGGAAGCACAAATATTTAATGATTTATTAGTGTGTCAGCTTACCTACCTACCTACCTACTTATTTACCTAACTACATACTCGCCGGTTCTATCTATCGATCTATCTATCTATGTATCTACATCATTCTAAAACAAATTGAGCGTCAAAATTGCATATATCAAAAGCGCAACCGGTAGGACCTTTCTAATTGATAAAGAAATTTAAAGACAGATCTGGAATGTTTCGTTTTCGGAGTGATGATGCTTGTTGTACAGAGGTGTAATTAGCTTTCACGCACTCAGAGTTCTGAATTTTGAAACTCGAGTAGTACCACCAACCAGTCGACACCTCATTTGGCGATGAACTTGTTCACTATTATTTGTCTACGTGCGAACATTTTCTGGGTAAAAAGTTAGCCAAATAACACAAACGATCAGTGAGATTAGCATCGGAGCCAGGAGGCTTACTCCCTTCTACTGTTAGCCAAATAATGTGTGTGATAAAAATATCTGGCAAAGCATTTTATGATTAAAATTGCAGACAGGGAGTCGAAATAATTTTTGCGGCAAACTTTTCTCCTTAGTATACCACCAGCGGTTTCGGATGCCACTGAATTAAAATGCTGGACAGTACACTAGGCGGCAAGCTTCAAAGTAGATTGTAGTGCATTTCCTTTTCCTTCCATGATAAAGCTTCGTCACGACTGTTATTCAGATGCAAGTTAAGAGCAACGAACGCTCAGGTGGCACATAAAACTGCAACTACCGGATTTGTGACAGATTCATGTCTAATCGGAAAAGACATTTATTACCCTCCAAAAAATTTAGAATAACGGAGGTAAGATTAACCCAGAATTTGGTTCATAGCTGGTGAATGTTGACGACCGACAGTCACATGTTTCCGGTAAATGTATGTGCGGAATTATCACTTTTCATATTTGTTCACGATCACTTCTAAGAAACTCATCGATTTGCGTAGAATGGGTTGAACGAATTTGGAATAAAGCATATTTTACAATATAACTTTCTTTTAGGTTTTTCCATTTATCAGGAGGTAAAATGTTTCCAAAATGTGAAATAAGATTGATTCCTTTTGAGCAGGAAGGATGCAGAACCACCACCAATACGACTTTATTCTAAATGATCGTGACAAACTTTGTCTGGTTTTTGGTTCCACTTAGTGTTTTCTTCACGTTTTCTACCCAACAAAGAATTTAATTTGTCATTATAAATTGGAACTTTGCGCTTGACAAAAGAAACCGAACAAATATTCTAGATAGTAGTGCTATAGTTCCAGAAGGCAGTGCTGGTGGAGAACAGTTGTTTATTGAGCATTTTAGATGAGACATCACCGATTTGGCATGCATAACATAAAAATCTAATCAGAAACATACCATCACAGTTCCTAGCCAAAAGACGGGTCATGAATGTAGAAATCGATACTTTTTCTTTGAAACCCAGAAAATTGCCCTCAGTGATCTTGCTGACGTTTGGTCGTTGAAAGTAATCACCAACTATGTTACCTACTACTCACAAGTGAGTAGTAGTATCTCACAACAGTAATAGTTGAACAGTATCTGAAAGTCATGTCTTGGAAAGCGAAGTGACAATTAACATGCAACCCTTGTTTGATTAACTTATCAGGAATCGCAAGCGAACCATGAAGGTGATCAGATTCTGAACTGATTTTGTATACACAAAACTGTAACGTAAAATATCCGTCAACCTAATTGTTAGAATTAATTCGCAAATCCACTGTCCTGTCGCCATCCCATAACCCACTAAGGTGGGAAAGCAGATGTAAAAGACAAAGGTTTGAAGGGGAGAACAACAATGTTGTTTTTTCTGACGAAAATATTGTTTTATACCTTAATCAGATGTGATATACTTGCAAACAGTGGCAAAATATATAAAATCAAAGTCAAAGTTTTATTATGGGTGATTCAACAAAGCTAAAGCTTAGGATTTTTACAGAATCTAGTGGACAACTTAAAAAAAGAGAAAATAATAATATGCATGATCACTCACGGATGTCAAGATTTTATGTGTTCCAGTGCTTCATCAAGTTGTTATTTGAATAATTGAACTGTAAGGGCACATACAACATGGAATGAAAGATAGCTCCACGCACAGCACACTCTGAGTGCAAACTAATACTGCCGGTAATCAAGGTGATTGTTGTTCGTCCTCACCTTTAATTGATGGCCCCTGAGGTGATCATTTTAAGATAAGGTCAACACAAAGCGGCAAGAGTGATTGGGTGGAGGCTGTATGAAGTATGTCAAGATTAGGTCCCCAGAGTCGACGGTAATGAGATGAGTAGAGCCCCAATATTGCAGTCTTTCGTAGTTTAGTATTATTATTATTAGTAGTAGTAGTTTTACCATAGAGACCTTTTACGATTTTTGTTTCCAACCTTTACAGACATTCCAGAGCCTTCTTGTCGCGGTTTAACTTTAGATTCGGTACTTGAAAGGCGTATTTCGTGTATGGCCGATACCCTTGAAAGCCCACTGTTTAATCAAGCTACTCACACTGTGATCAAGTGTACCACCTGAGTGCATATTGCTGGAGTAACCGAATCGATTTTGGGATTGACTCCTTCTGGGAACTACCGAGTTAGACAAAGAGGTTATTTCATGCTGATTGTCAGAATGATGAACTTATTCGCAAGTAGGTGGCGAGATCCACTGATTTGTTTGTGGTATTTGTCCATCAGCCAGCACAAATTAGGAACTTTACGAAACACTTACACTTTTGGCTATCTTCCTATACTATGTAAAAGGTCCAATAGTGTTTGAGTTAACGGGTTTCGGAACCAATGTTTTGTCTATTCTGTTTGTCTTTGAACACAGGAAAGCCGAGTGCAGTTTTGTTTTCCATATTTGGACGTATTATGAACGTCATATTTTATTCCTATCAGTACGTCTCATATTTGCCACAGACCAAGCTTTCCCATGTTCGTCTGTAAAATGAAAACGATTTTTGAATTTATTTTCTGTGTTTTGCAATTTTAAACCTCATTTGAACTAACTCAAAGAGAATGGGTCATCATTGGTTTCTTATATACAAGGATTCTTCATCATTTGTCAATAGATTAATTGTTGTCAGTAAAATAACCCCCGAGGGACATTCTATCACTTTTGTTCCGATTTGCATAACTTGACTTCCAGCATGATACTGATTTGCGCATTGATCAGACATCAGTTGGCTAAGCGATTGAAAGATTTTTAATCCCGATCAATTTACTAATAGTTAATAATTTAATAGTTGCATTTACTCACAAAGCATTCTCTGTTCTATCGGTTTCTTCGTAGTTACTATTCTGTTGGGAAGCACAGCACAAATAGGTGAACCAAAATGTAAGTTTTATTTGAAATTATTCCGGATGACAGCTACGTTTTCCAATTGCACAGAATATCATAACTCAGTTCACGTCCGTTTTCTCAAATAAGCGGCCACTGGAGTGTCTTCTGGTAGATGCGTATCGGTGTGCATCGAAGTGCAATTCCACCACTGCGTATACCCACCTTGTCTGTACACATCAACCCACCCCAATTTATAACTAGTCAGCTGATTCTGTTTTTCACACGCCAAATTGGTTACATTTCGATTAGTAGTTATCAGAAAGTCAAGTGTCCAATGTTGGTTAAATTTCTGAGCCACCCACCAATCGGAATAGTTACCGAAAGCAAAAGTATTAGATTGTGGTCTCATGCACTTTGCGTTCCCTACGTCAGAGTGAAAGAGAGAGGTGAAAAAAGTTAAGGTGAATTCATTTTATGGTCAAAAAACACAAATCACATGCAACCTTCTGAACGGGAATTAGTCTGCCGCGCTTCATATGAAATAAGGCTTTGCTACTCATTAGTTGGTATATCGTGTAACATGATTTGGTCAGATGAGATACCATGTTATTCTACTCCGTTTGAAAGACGGACCCAGTAGTTCGACTAATTAATTCTTACCTGGATTTTTTATCGACAGTCCTGAGTACATTACTTGCTATATGAATACAAAGAAGTAAATTAAACCATGGATTAATAAGTAAATGTCTGTAATAGGTACTATCGCAATATGTTGTGATTGCCAGAGAATATAAATGATATAAAATCACATTTAATTCGAACAATTAATTCTGTTGATAAAACTGGTCATAAGTATCTGAGTAAGCAAGGACATCATCATTGAAACAGTTACTCTCAAGGTTAGCTCAGTTTGGATTACAAATACTTAGTAATCTAAACTGTGTATCGGAACCAGCTAGCACGATCGATGCGTGAATGTTTACGCCGTGATAAACCAATGAAAAAGTGGCAAGTCTACTGACATTACATACCAGACTGCTTTTTTTCTTTACAAATATGCGACCAGAAACCAAATTATAGTCTTCATCAAACCCAGCTTCGCTTCAGCACTTCATTTTAATTTCTTTTAATTGCAAAACAGATAACAAGGCAATCCAGAGTGAGCTGGAGTCCCATGCGGCGGCAGCAGCAGCAGCCTAATGATCATGACCAAAATCACGTGAACCCTCTGTGTTACAAACTTTCTGCAGATAAAACGGAATCCATATTTATATGTCCTATAGTGTACATAAATCCCTCGGTGTCAGATATTTTGTGATCAAACAGTTGATCGTTTCCATATAAAAACCGTTTCATATAAAACCGTATTTATTTCACTATTGGTCAAATCTGACTGGCAATATCTGCTCAGTCTCGCTGTTTGAATCATTTGAACAATCGTCGTTACACTTCGAAGTCCGGGAAAAATTCGCCTGGAAAATTGATAAGGATGAAGGATAAGGAATCATAAAGACAAATGCAAACTGCTTAGGATGTTTTAGGGGTATATGATTTCGATTTATGCCTCATATCGTCCCAGATTTAGCGTCATTCATAGTCTGTGATCATTCTGTATCAAAAACCGCGAAACGGACTGCCATCATAAATGAATTGAACGTCTCCTGGTGTTTGTTAACTAGCAAATGCCATTTTGTTGTTGGTAAAAGCAGTGGCAAGGTTTTAAAACGTCTGATCACTTATTGAAATGCTGACAGTTTTTATCCAGCAGCAACCAATGGGGACGGAACGAGAGAGTGCCCTTGGGGATGGCAAAGCATAGGCCGATTGCTGCGCCAATAAGACCACATGAGACAAAGGAACACACCAGAACGTGCGAGTTTTTCTTTACAAATAGGTTTACTCTTCATACTTGTACTTTGACATTCTATGGTCAGTTTGCCCATCATCAATGTATACCTACCCATCTCCATAAGCTTTCTCACCTCATATTCAACAGAGATGGCCACTAAAGGTGATTTGTTTATTAAATCTAGTAATGAATTTCCTGGTGGTTCAATGAATGCAGTTAGCTTCGGGATGATGATTATTTTGGTAACCTGTTCGATAAATTGCCCCGTGCAACTGTTTCGTTCTTGTCAGGACTGATCTACCATCACAAACCACCATATTGTTTTAGACCAGCTCACTTTTGTGATTTATTAGAAAGTTTTATAATCTAATTTTACTTTCTCGTAAAGAAATCCATTTACGCTTTCACTTGTCTAACACTTGGTTCTTTTAACTAATGTCAAGTAGCATTTTTTACTGGACATAACTGTATAAATGTGCATTTACAGCTGATCTATAGAACACGCAAAATTGATGATCGGTTGCAATCCTGCTCACATATATGTTTTGTGTTATATGAACCAAATTAGAAATTATTTTCTATCGCTCATACTGATTCACAATCACCGTGGGCTGTCTACGGTCGTTCTGTTCGGTGCATTTGCTCACTCATTACGTCAATCCCTGGCGTGCTAGAATGCAAGTATGGGAGTAAGATGCAGACAGAACCAGAACACAACTAAATAGAACCTATTTGCTCGCATTTGCTCATCAAGAATAAAAAAATAGGGGCAGAACTGAATTGGATTTTTTACTGGTCGTTGTGTTCGAGGAAACAAAGGTTCTCGTGATGGCCAACCGGGGGTCACGTGTTTGAATCTCATCTCCATGATCGTGTGTCGCCGCATTTACGCTAGTAGAAACTAGCCCACTTATTGAGCATTCAATCCACATATGAATCCATAACCGAACCGGTTCTCAAAGGCCTTTCCGAACAAATTTACTTGATATTATTTGTGACGAAAATACACCTCTTGGGCACAAGTATATTAAGGAAATGAAAGCAGGCTCCCGGATACACATGTCTGATGAGTGACAGAAACAGCGAAACTGAGCGTGTGCTTCCAAGGAAGTTTCATCGAGCCACTCACGTACTACTTGTTATAAAGTATTTCATAGAGATGCTTAATGAAAAATATTGGGAATTAGTCCTCGTAGCTCGGGTGAACTGAATTCCATTTCGCCCGTTCGCCCAGCTTCATAACTTGTTTGCAAACACTTCATCACCAGCCGAGGTGACATCATCAGTGCTTGTGAAGTTACTGAAGTGAGTGGAAATTCACAAGCACTGATGATGTCACCTCGGCAGGAGTTGAAATGTTTGTGAACAAGTTACGAAGCTCGGTGAACGGGCGAAATGAAATACTTGAGGTTTTTTATTGAGGTCAGTAGCGTCTAGCTCACCTACAAAATACCGAAACATAGTATTCATTCACAAATCTACTGGTTCTGGCAACGCTGTCCAAACAATTTTGCCAAGTGTTGCAATTGAGGTATTGTGACGAAAATATATTCCTAACTCTTTTATTTGCTGAATTGGGGAGTATTTATACAGGTATGTTGCAGGATAAAACCTTGTAAGATACGTATACATGATGCATTGCAATCACCGTAAAACTAGTAGTTTTCAGGCCAGTTTTGCCAAGTGATGCAAAAAGTAGGTAATAGATGAAATTACGGCAAAACGTAATTTACGGTAATTAAGTTTCCACGGACAGAAATCTGCTCACTCACAGGCGGAAACATTTATCAACTAATCAATTTGTCCGTCAAGATAATCAGTATTCATTGGAAAAGTTGAATGAACGCTTCTTAAAGTACGGTTGCCGTGAACCCAGCCGGTGAAGTTAGATCGACAGCTTTCGAATTTCCGGGAACCAGCCATCACTATCTATGTGATTATGCCCTGTTGACAGTAGAAAAGAAAAATACAAAACTGCGCAAAACTATCAATAAATTTTTGTGGTGTGTATGAGCATTCAATTTTGTTTTTGATTGGAGAAAGATAAAGGTAAAATGCTTTTCAGTTAAAAACATCATTGAACTTGTTTATTAAGACAGAAATTGGCATAGAATAAACTTATTTGATTATCGTTTGATAAGAGACCGATCGATTAGAAATTAATATGGACTTACTCAAAAGTTATGAAATTGAGGAATTTTTCAAAATGTCAACAAATCCGGGTAAAATGCTCTTAGCTAAAACTCTTATATTTGAAGATCACCCGACTACTCTGTAAACACTGAAAAACCAACCTTACTGATGTTGATGCTCCATTGTGTATGGATAATATCTAATCAAACTTCCGTTTCTTTCTCACTCTCACTCTCTCTATCTCTCTAACTATANTATATATATATATATATGCTTTGATCTAATAAATTTAAACTTATTTCTCTCATCAACCACGGGGGTTTTCTATTCTCGACTTGGATGTCATTTAGTCGAATCCCACCAGTGCTATCCACCTCCCTTGGTCGTGACCAGATAACATCAAAATAACCAAAAATAAACTTCTATGATAGTGTTATACAATGGTGCGTTCATTCGAAAACGATAATATAAAGTGTACGTAAATTTTTTTTAAACCAATTAACTAAATGAGTCGTAGTATTGTAGAGAATAACAAGAAGCCTTGTAAACCAGTGTTTTTAAACTCGCACGAATCAACAAATAGTAATTAATTGATCCTCTATTTTATCCTAATTGCTGCATATGAAAACGAAAAAAATCACCTAAAATTGTAACATATGAAACCAAAATGTACCTCACATTGTTGAATCATGTTTTAAAAACTTTTCGAACACAAAACGGTTACCGAAACTTTAAACGCCGCGGTAAACAAAAAGCTCCATCGTTTCACTGTAAAATTAAATCGATTCTGGAGGTGAGTCAGCGCATCGAATAAACTCATTTCTTAATGAACACGGATAAGTTACGTTTCTATTAAATTCGTCCAGAAAAGGGTCCACTCTGTTTGCAGCCACTTACTTGGGCACATAAACGCATTTAAATACCTATGTTCCCCCTTCATAAAAGAGGATAATATAGTTTGATTTTCTCTAGACTCGATTACTGTCAGGGATTGAGGTTTTATGGATTAAACTGAACAGACTTGTGTTATGTTTGTCCGGTGAGTGAAGACCCTTCAAAACGACCTTGACCGTGATCAGTGCATCTGACCTGGTTTACAGCCCTATTAATCTGATCAGTTGAAGGTAGAATTTTTCAGGGCATTGAAAAATTCTGAGTCGATAGCCGAAGCTCTAGGAACGTCACGCGTCCCATAGGGTCCGAGGAGTAAATGTACACATTCTGGTTTATTTGTTTGTCTAACACATGGCAGATTAAACCTTTGCAAATAAATGAATTTTCGAGTGTGATTTGCGTATGGTTATCACTTTCAATCCCGGTAAATCTGAGCATAACAGTAGGTTTAAGATCATGATCAAACCAACCTACTGAGGAGAGTTTAGTGTGTGAAAAATGCAAAAAGCAAAAAATAGGAGAGTATTCCTAGGTCAGTGGAAATGTTTGATCACGTGAATTGAAAACATAGGAAATGAAATAATCCAATAAAGCAGTCAAAGCTAATCATCCTCGTAGATCTTTTGTATAATAATTTACTTTATGAATTCATCGTGTAAACGAGGCGTAAGTCGGAAAGCTAAGAAGCACTGAACAGCTGTTTTGACCTATTTGGGTCTCATCAGTAGTGAAAATCGATAGACTCAACTGGGGATCGAATCCGGGACCTCGCAGGTAGAACGTAAGTATACTACCAACTGGGCCACCGGGTAGCTGATCGGACCGTTTCTTATTTGTTGTTCTTCTCATTTATACCAAACATTATTCAAAGAATCGAATGTGCAAGACCCATTAGACACAATCATTCGCTAAAGGATTATCAGTATTTCACGTACATCGTAACTGTGTCTCATTTCATCTCATTTATAATTATGCTTTTTTTTACAAAACCCATAAACTGTGGACCATGTTGATATCACTACTTCTCATTGTCAAATGTTTTGATAGCGTAAAGTATTTTCGTCACGAAAATACGTCGGAGCATTATCCCAATTATTAGAAACATGAGTTCTAACTGGTTTCTGCAATTGATCAATTATGTCGAACCCGTTTTCGTGTTTTAATCCACCCTAGTTGACATAGCTCAGGTTCTATATGGATTTTATTCTTTGGAATTACATTCACCTCTACGGTCACACTTTTAGTTACTTCCATTGATAAGCTCAGGGTTTGAGATGTCACTATTGTCAAGGGACACACATGTTTTATGCACGTTTGTTGAAGTCCAACAATGGAGAGACACTTATCCATGGCTCTTTGTCAGACTTCGCACAAGAATTCTCAAACAATAAAGATGGATTTATATATGCACGTGCGGATTTTGATAGACTCTTCCCTCCTAACTAGCTATGAGTGTCAGTTGCTATCCGGTTATGCAAAGTATTTTTTCCGCTTTTTATCGCGCGAAATGCCAAACAATGGCTTGTTGATTCAGAACCATTTGATCAACTGCAGGTTGACGAGAGTATTCGTTTCCCCGGTACAACCGATCAACCGGTAAGATTATGACCAATTTCCTGGTTGATCTGGTAATATCCACTTGTGTTTTCAGTGCTCTCGTGCATGGATTTAGGTGTCAGAAGCAATTCAGTCAGTTTCATATGGGCGATGAGCAGAAACATCCAACCACCGGTCTGTTGTCATTAATATAATTACTTACCTTAGTGTTCAGGTCAACGGTACACTTTATGGTTAGTTAGTTAACCCAAACGTCCCCTAATGAATTGACCGTTTGACCGCCTCTCTTATTGTTATCGTTTGTGAGGTGCAATTTTCGGTTGCGTTAGTGTTGATGAAGAAGAAAACCGGCAAAACAACCCGGGCATCTCGGTCGTACACAAACACATCAAACACGAAGCTCACCACCATGGGTTCCCTCGCATGCACAACCTCAATAACCTTATTCCCACTGGTCTTGAAAAGTGGGGCTCTGGTGAAAGATTCGAATAATTTCGACTGAATGATGCACACAGACGAAAACACTCCCAAGTGTCCATTCTTTTGATTACTAACCTGCCTAACTCACTCCAGACAACTACCCCTCCCCCACCGTACCGCACCCTCGAGCTCAACCGTCTCAAGCAGTTCCTACACAAGCAACCTTTTTGACTTTCAGTAACCACACAAGCGGTTATCATTATCGCGGTCATAGTTGTACACAGCAGATCTTTAATTGTTGAACTCGCGTGCATTGTTTAGATAACTAACGAATAGACCGGTTACCCATACTTACCATCACCGCCCCCTTTCGAGTGTCACAGGGGCACACACACACGCATACAGACGTATACAACCACTTATTTATGTTTATGGGTGGAGTAATAATAATATTAATAAGTATTATTGTTATACAGAACGCACGTGAACACGTATTGATACCGAACGGACTATGGGTCTTTCAGTATTTGATTTCACTGAGTCAACTCTAGCTCGTCCACCTCCACCACCGTCATCGTCATTATTCCTGTCATCCTCACCATGAACGTCATTATTAACGGTTATCAATACAGTCAGTCAGCCAGCCAACCTAACAAAGAACTGGAACAAACAATCAGTCAACCGAGACTTGGATGTATAGAGCGCCATGTGATTACTGGCGCGCACACGCACACACGAATGCACACATACACACAAAACGCATTCAGTGCTCCCTCATTTCCTTTTTTGTCTTTTTTTTGGCGATTTGTGCATGTCAATTGCTTGCTATGTCTCATTAGCTCAATGAGCCTGAGAACGGTTCGGTAGAGGGCTAAACGTGCACTACAGTTCGCCAGAAAAGAGCGATGATCCATTCGGATAGGGAGAGTCGTGAGATGCATAAACACTTGGGTTTCGCGTTCGTTCAATCAGCCTTCGGTTTCAATGTGGGTGATGTTGATGAGAAAGAAGAAATGAATGAAAAACATAAAATCGAATGTCTGCAAATTGCGCATGAATTGCAATGATGCGGTAATTGAAGGAAGTCAAGTTTATTGACGGGGCAGATAGATCATCTTTGCGGGGATATGGAATAGAGCACCTCACAGTAGTCAGGTAGCTTTTGCGTATTGTAATCAAGTTTTTCCTGAAGACACTGAGTTGCAGAGCGTTCAGAATGAAAATTGTGTCACATGTATTTGCGGTGAAACGGTAATACGTGATGATGATGATGATCATGATGATGATGATGATGATGATGATGGTGAGAAAAGCCAGGGGACCAGGTGTCACGTGTATACGCGGTGGTGGACAAGTGGTTAGGTCACCAACTAGTGACCTGGGTGTCCCGGGTTCAAACAGCTCCATCACCGCGGGTCCTCCTTATATCTGTATTTTCCCTAAGCAGCCTTGGAATGGCCGCAGCCTCCTTCCTGAAAGTTAACTGTACATTTGTATATTCAATAAATAGAACAGGAAAGTGAAAAGACATTTTTTAAAATAATCCGAGCTGATTTTATTACGTATTGCTAATATATTTAGGATAACAGCAGTTATAAAATCCACTAAAATAATACCTCAGAAACAGTCCAGGGCAGTTCAAATAACGCTGTCTAGGGTAAATGAGTTGAAAACATACCGTAATTTTTATTGTCAGTCGGGGCATGAAACGTTCGCAGCAACGAATAAGTGGAATGCTCAAATCGACAACTATTTACGACCGACTGATTCTCCGAACTCACTGTTCCCCAGTTTGTTGTCGATCTGGTTATGTGTATCGATCGATTCATGGCAACAAATGCAAAAGAAATGTTTGCAACTAATTTACGTGATGATCACTTTTGGTGAAAATGATTAAATTGGGAGTGTCTTCTAAAAGCAAAAGAATGAACAATCTTTATAATGATAGGTTTTAAATTATAGATTATTCCAGTCTATCGACTTTGTGAAATGTGGTCAATATAGATGTTGACCAAAATGTTGAGTGGAATAGCAGAGCATTTTACTGCCAAAATTGCTATTCGAAAAAATATGTACAATTCTGGTGTCACACATTGTTAGGCTGATTATATACTAGTCATTCGACAAATACCACCATTTTCAAACAAGGTTTTGATCATTCCTCTGCACGCAATGTTGTTAACTATTTTAAAAATGGCACGTGGTTATTAGTTGTTGACCAAAAAGAATCGATAGACCATTTTCCCCCAGTTGCTCTACTCCAAAACTTTTCAACTTTGGAAATTGAGAGCTTTGTCTTTCTTATATTTCATTTTATAGTTCCTTATGAACCATATCCATTGAACAACAATTAATTGTAGAACGTGGGGTAAAATAATTTTGATAAGATTTGTCCATAATTTGTCCATAAACAAATACTTGACTTGACTTAATCATTCTTTCCGATGCTGCATTCAGTTTGACGTAGCTTCCAGCACAGACATACTTTCAATATCAGCCTTCAGATAGGGCTTATTTTTATTTGTTTTCTATTGATATTTCACAGGCAAATCAAAAGCATTTAAACAAACAAAGGCATTTACTGATATGGGTTGGGCATCGCCCGGTGTTTTGTGCCATCTACGTAGTGAGCTGATTTCCGATTTGTCTCTTTTGTTGTGTCTATGACTGCTGTTTAACCAGAAGTCTATTGACTATTGAACCCGTTTTATTTTAGCACCGAAATTACTTGCTTCATGAATGGAACGCAGGTTGTCCTTGTCCCTGCCTTTACTCACAGTGATTGTATCTTTACGTTATACTAAGCTCGCGTAGGAGACAAAGGAAGAGGGAGGCTAGTTAGTCCTAAATGGTTGTCTCACGTAGACGAGAATATGTATTGCAAAAACACCCAGATGACAGATTTACGCAGTCTAACGTACACTAAATAAACTTTGCTGTCCAACCCTTTCCCGTATCAACTGCTCCCTCCTTATCCACAGCTGGCGTATGTGGTCGATTACTAAATTTCCTTCTTGTGGCTAATATGAATGAATTTGGCTTTTCGTGGATAGTTTTTAAAGCTTTTTGAAGCATCCATTTGTTTACGTGACTGATTTTGGTTTCATGCAATTAAAGTAGTATTGTTAATGCTAAAAGTTTTTCGAATAAACATCTCTCCTTTAAATTTAAGTATCATTCATCGTTGAATAAAATAATATCAATTTTAAAGTGAAAAACAATTGTTTATCTAAAATTTATATTTCATTTCTGATTTCCATCCTGGATATAGTTTCCATTCTGCACATAGTACAATCCATCGAGAACCCCTATTCCAAAGGGAAATGGACAGAGAAAGCATTGATCAAAGATTTGCTCCACGACTACGAAAAACGTGCCAGACCAGTGGTCGACGGGACATCTCCATTACTGAAGCTCGGCAATTCCACCGTGCAACAAATCACCGTTGGTTTCGGTCTTGGTCTAATACAAATTCTCGAACTGAATGAAAACGAGCAAATTTTCACCGTGAGCGTCAAATCACTCTATGTAAGTGGGAATCGATTACCTTTTATGGCTACCGATACCTATGCCACGGCGTACGCGCTTCCCTGTATTCACGTGAAGAAAAACAGTATTTCGGTTTTATCCAGCATTCGGAAATTCTGTTTGTACATTTTTGGATGATAGTTTAAAAATTAATAGTACAGATTCTCTTGATAACTCACGCATACCTTCATCGAATTTGTTATGCATTCCGGATTCGAGAGGTGGAAAAAAGTTAAAGACATTCAGGTCACACGTGGTATTTCGATTCAACTTGTGAGTGAGATTCGCGGAAGGACCCAAACAAACCGCGTGACAAAGTGGTCCCACGCTAAAAATATTCGCCAAAGAAATATAATTGCAATCTTCGATAAATCCATAGAGAAATTTACATTCATATCAGCGCTGCTTTTGTGTGTGTATGTAACTGCACAGAACCGCATGTTCATTTAATGAATTAACATTTCATTTCACTTAGCACACGTGGGTAACTAACAAACTGCATCGGATATTTGTTCCATTCCGAGGGAATATCGATTGTATTACCCCCTCCCTCGTTTACGTTTTGTGTTACCTAATTAGAACTGAACAGCCACAAGTCTCCCACTAAATAGCTGGAACATTGATATCTTTAGATCAGATAAAAAGGCAAAACGTACAAGTAAAACAAAAATCAGAAACTCCGTATGTCATTTGTTCATTTTAGGATTAAACACTGGACTTTCCCATCCTGTCGTTGAGGAGAGGAATCAACAGTTCAGGAATCCATATTTTGCCACCAAAGGATTTGTGTGCGACAGTACTTTGTGCGAGTAGTTTTAAGAAAATAAGAAAACATCATCCAGAAGAGTATTTGTTTGTAAAGAAGTAAACAGAATAATTAGATAACAAAATCATTAGGACTTTGGTGGGAGCAAAATAGAACCATGTGTTTGGTACTTTGACACGCCAACCACATGGGCTGTCAGCCGATCGGTATGCGTCAACTTTACATGATATGGTTTTCATAGGTCACTATCTTTACACGTGCTGAAACTTAAAGGACAGCAATCAAGTTCCTGTTACTGGACGTTTCATCTGGTTCTCGCTACGACCGAGAAAGTAATCCACCTTCAGTGAGCGCGAATCTTTTTTTATGTGGAACAGTTTGGCTTGCATATCAGTGTTAAGTTGATCTTGGGTGAAAAACACGCATGTATTAGGCCATCGATAGCTATGAACGAAAAGCATTTATCCCCAACTTTGTCTTCCACTGTAATGTTATTAATTTTGTTCTATCACCGTTTTACTTTGCGTGACTGTGGGTGTGGAGAAAAATTTGTAGAGTTCAAAATTTAGCCCTCCGAATTGAGAGATAAATTTTGCAAAGCAAAATGAAAGTTTAATCTTTCCAATAAATTATTTTTGTTTCATGAGGGCATTTATTCATGTGGTGCAAAGTAAATAAGCCGATTTATAAAAATCATTTAACAAAAGCAAATTGATTACTTATATGGTTACAAACTACTCACTCAAAATCCCTCATCCTGAGGGGACTAAAACATATTCTAAGAAGAATAAAAATTGACCTCGAGGTGTTCGGCCCGGTGAATAAGCGCTTTGTAGTGTCACCATGCCCAAAGTGGATGAAATTTTGGCATATAGTAAAATCCAAGGGGAGACCTATTTGCGAGGTGCATACATTCCACAACTCAGTTCTGGACTTGCGCAAGTACTGCAATGTGAATAGAGGACCAATTTATTGCATAATCCACGAAATTTCTCCACCAAAAGATAAACCAAGGGATAGAAAATCGATCAAAGTGAAGCAAAACGATGGTTAAATTCAACAAAAGCTGAGAAAATGTGTGATTAGCTAATATGGAGGAAAGTTCGGATTAGCCGCAATTTTCTAATTCCACCGTTCAGAAAATGATGGCTCAATTTGAACTGCAGCTGAGGTCAGATTATCCATTACCGGTATTGAACGCTCAACGAAGAACAGAGAGTACACCCACTTGGTGGACTCCATACAAAATCTACTGGTTCAGTACTAAGAAATAAAGAAAGACAAATATGGTATTGACAACGTGAAATTACAATTCTGGTATCATAATTGCAAGCCAGTTTTACAACTAAATTCTAAAGAAATGTTTTACTGAGGCTTTGTTATCTTATAACTAGTGCTCCACCAACCGTCGTCAAAATCAAGAAATTGTACTTCTTTAAGGTATTTAGCTAATAGAGGCGAAAACAAAGGTGAATATTATTACAGATATTAGCAAGAAACTTGCAGTTACTTGTGAGCAGTGGTGTGGTGTACTCGGTATTGATTGATTGAAACTGACTATCCTTCAGACTTCACTTTCACACACAATCCTCAGCTCGTACAGGCAACCATACAATCGGATGCCCCAGGTTCGAGTTTCGCTCTTATTAGAGCTCATCAGTAATGTGTATCCACCATCCCGTCCGGGATCTGAACTCGTGATTCATCACATGGAAGATGTGTGTGTTAACACTGTGCCAATTAGGTCATGCTAGGGCTGAACCGAATTGCCAATGCATGTTTATCAGGGTGTCGTCTTCAGAGAGCAACGAAGGGAGACAATTGACTATCTTGCAACTCCAATCGAAAGCATCCGACCAAATTAGGTCTTC
Organism: Echinostoma caproni; assembly: GCA_900618425.1. Classification (NCBI taxonomy): domain Eukaryota; kingdom Metazoa; phylum Platyhelminthes; class Trematoda; order Plagiorchiida; family Echinostomatidae; genus Echinostoma; species Echinostoma caproni. The sequence goes on from UZAN01046976.1 coordinate 21,523, forward strand.
CATGCAGGTTACGGACTAACTGGCCACAAAACTACAAGACCGGGTTAGTAATTTGCATTTAACTCACATTTTCTTGTGAATAGTGGTATGATTTGCTTGATATTTATGGATCACTTCCAATCGATGAATATTACATATGTGTTGCGTCTGATGTAGAGTAATAACATATCTAATCCCGTGAATTAGACTCGAAACACTAAGCGTTGGGAAGAATAAATCTGACAAAAATCTGGGTGTCTCATGAGTTTGATTAATTTCTGTATATATACATCAGAATGCCTGCGAGTGATAACACAAACCTCTCGACAATATCATTATATATCATTATATTATATAGTAAAACAAAGATTTCGAGTAATCGTTGCATGATTGTTATTCTCGTTTTGCTACATTAGAAAAGAAACAACTGAAAAGCCAACCAATAGTTGTTTTCAAATAAATTGATTGGTTCGGAGTTTCACCAACCTGTCTGTTGGAGCTCGTAATATTTCATTTCACGTCAGTGACTGATTGAAATTAACCGATTTTGCTCACAAAACGTGCTCCGTGCTGAACTTCACTTTCTCCATTGTGTCGAGTCATTGTGGATACACAAAGTATTTCACATCGCAGGGAGCAGAACCATAAATGTAGGTCGTCGACTGTAAAGAATAATCTGAAATCAATAAAGGCCGTTTCAAGTGTGTGGAAGAACCACAATAGTTGAAAGAACAGGTAACTCTATACTCATCCGATTTGTAGATTTCTCTTTTCACATATTTCATGAACTTATTGACAAAGTAAAAGTGAGTGTAAAGGAATAAGTGTTTTATCTATCGATGATCTGTTTAACTTAATGAAGCTGTGAAACATGATCGTATTAACTGGTAAAACAGTTATGACAGGAGTCAGTTGAATTTGTGTTCTTTTCAATCTCTCAAATTCTTTGTGTTTG
>UZAN01046979.1:3909-17510 GCA_900618425.1 Echinostoma caproni
CTGGCTAAACCCTGATTCCAAACCACCCAAATCTGGCTTAAGAAGCTCATAGTGGCACCAATCCTCGCCGCAACCGAACCGGTCTCCAAAGTTAACCGTTGGAGTTGACCACCGTGAAGCTTACCAGCATGTGCGCAGCTCAGGGGCAATCTGGACATCCTGGATTGTTGGCCACATCCGAAAGGTGTATGAAGTGGCCCCCCCAATCACTGGCTCCCAGAGGATCGCGGACTCTCTACTCCATCCCACTGCCTTATGGGTCAGGTTCTTTAACCAAAGGGGTTCCACAAGAAAACCCTCTACGTTGGCCTAGGCAACCGGGTAGTACCACGCCTACAATCCGACTCACGCATTCATACATATCTCAAACTCTCACACTCATGCGAAACTCTATCTTCTCAAAATCTGCATGTAACACTTCCACCGGCCTCCACACAACTCCCGCCCCATTTATTTCACTCTATGACCCACCTCGAATGGTTCCTCTGATTTAGGTTCATGTTACAGTTCGCCGCTACCCTCCTTGAAATCAGTGTCAGCAGTGCCTTGTCATTTGGAGCCGACCGTTCCATTCCTCCGACCTCATTCTGCGTTCAGACTGGCTTCCTTCAACGTAACAACCCTAATGCGTTTAGGACAGCAAACAGGTTTGGATCGTACGCTCCAAAGTCTAGAGATTGGTGTGTGTTGCATCTCGGAAACACGCATTCAGAATCTGAGCTCGGTGATCCGATTAACGCTTCCTTCCGATCGGAAAGAAGCGTTTCAACTGCGCGTTTCTGGAGTCCCTATCGCATCAGTGTCTCGTCATGCAGGTGTTGATATTGCCTTAAGTGCCAGGGCCGAGGCTGTCCTGTTGGACTGGATCCCGATAGATAGCCGACTGTGCACCGTGAGACTCAGAAGCCCAAATAAAGNTTCTGCATACGCTTCCAAAGACTGTAGCCCGGATGCAACCAAAGACGCATTCTATCACAACCTATATGAGTTTCTTCTCAAAGCAGCTAAAACAGATATCTTGATCCTAGGGAGCCACCGTCAACACACGATCATCTTGCATCTGATACTTGGCTAAGTAAAAGTCGGGTGTTTGCCATCGAAAATAAATCCGGATAACTATGTGACCACCACCGCCTAAATTTATCCATTCATTGTTGTATGGCAGCCTTTTAATTGCCCGCTTCCTCCTTTTTGAAAACCGTATCGTTAACTATTCAATAAAATGAAACAAATGAAAAAATGAAAAAAATCATTGGGTCCACCTGCCCCCCCCCCTTCCAATAGATTGCGGTTTTCACACACCGCCCCGCTGCCCTGCGGGTCAGGCTTTTGCTAGCCGAAGGCTCCGGTTGTGGATTCCTCAAGAAAATTCACCTGCTCTGGCCTGGATAAACTGGTGGTATTCAGCCCACATGCAAATCATGGAACATTTTTCTTTGTTATAAACATTATTGAACCATGATTTGTTTGGCAGACAGTCTGGCGTCAGACGTGTAAGAAATATATAAATATATATGATAAATATTAATTGTTGTTAATTATTATTACAAGTTTAATAATAATACAAGTATCATCATTGTTGCGGCCTAATTCGCCATTGCGTACCATATCATTTTCCTCCAGTACAGTCAACTGTTTCACACAAGGAGCATAGTATCTTGTTTTTATTCCACCATGGTTTTTTAGGCAGTCTTGATCCGCTCCACCGTAATTGCGGTTCTCCCCACGATGACAACGAATACACTCCCTATCTGCGGTGAAGTTCCTTTTTATGCATGTGGTTTGCTGTGAATGCAATAGACACCAAAAGCACCTAAGCTGCAGCGGACGGGCAAGGTTGATGAAAACGATAAACTGATTGACAGCCCCCTATCACAAGTTCAAGTGTGTGTGTGTCCTGTTCAGAATCAGTCAGTATACGCAGGACGCGGTGGTGGGTGACACGATCGACCCCTGCTTGTTCCATTTGCTATAACCAACGCATGGACCCCCATAATCGCATGCACGCACGCACGCCTTATGCACGTTTAGGTCACGTCTTTCGTTCGCTATATAACCCACTCGATGCGGAAACAAGACACGACGATAGCACAGTCATCGCATGCTTGCGTCTGTCTCTCTCAATTCTACTTCGATTCTCCTCCCTCCCTCTACCCAGTTCATCAGTTCAAACACCTCAGTCACACTGCCCAAGAGTGTCCTACCCCTCTGGTCTAAACGGCAGCAGCAGAAAGAAAGAAGCAGCAGCAGCAACAACAACAACAACAACGACAACAGCTGCAGTCGCGGCCGTAGCGGTCTGCGTCGGTGCTTTGTCTGCTAGATTGCGATGGCCAATCAGCGAGCAAGCTTCAAGTTGACAGATCGATAGTCACATAGAACTGGAGCTTTGTGTCTGGGACAGCTGATTTCTGGCGTGCATGCACTCGCGTATGTGCGTCGATCAGCTGTTTCCGTCAGTCTAACAGGACGAACAAAGCGCAAACTGGTATGGTTGGTCAGCTCGATTCATCGGGTCACCTGTGGCGAAAACCCAGCTGTTAATATCGGACTGCAAACAAGGGGATTGAGCAAGCTATCATTTCATGAGTTTTTCTTTTTTTCTCATTTTACTTATTTTTCATTGAATACACAGTGATACGATTTTCAGGAAGGGGGAGGCGATCAATCAAAGGGCTGCCATGAGGAAAGTCAGGCGGTGGTGGTGGGGTTCGAACACACGTCCCCCGAGGTGGTAATTTGGTGACGTTACCACCGGACAAATTAAAAACGGGATCACTATATTTCCAGCCTGCTGGGATTCATCAACACTACATACCCATTGAGCTCGCTAGGTTTCCAACTCCAGTACGAGGGTCTTTTATTCCGCTTGGGAAATACGCCTTCATAAACAATCGAAATAAAGACATTATTAAATGAATCAATACTCAGTTCACTTTTCCAATTGAATTATTAGATTTCTTATGTTGATACGGAATTCCGATAGCTTTTTTCCATGATGTTGAACGAATAAGTGCTTGACGTTTTGCATCTTCAATCTCAGCAAGTCATACCTGACTGGGAAAGAATCCGCTTTAATTCATCAAGTCTATTGAAATGAAAGTTACGCTGGTCCTAACTGGATTTTTGTGTCGATTCTGTGAGTTGGTTAGATGTATAACTTTCAATATTATTCACAACAATGAGAAAACCGTTCCTCTCGATGGGAATATATCGGCTCATTCATTCTCTATACCAGTGTATCGTTGTTGAATATATTGAAGACATTGACTTCGGAATTCATCATGCCCGCTGTACCAACAACGTTAAATTGTCGTCTTCTTGACTTCTGTTTCAACGGTGTAGGTCAAAACGAGTATCTAGGTGTTCAAATACTGAAAGTGAACAAATTAGCTTGGTTATACGTCTACGCAAATGCTTTACCGGCCGCCTTACTGTTTTGACAAGTAGGCATGAACGTACATTGAGAAATGCGGACCCGTGAGATCGATTGCAGGCTATCAGGAGCACTAAGCTACAACACAGATTAGGCTATTTAGTGAAGACTAAACTTCTTTTATCATGCATACTATTTGCTACATATGAATTAGTCGGATACATTAGTAATTAAATTCTTATTTTGTATATTGCGAAGTTTGTCAGACGAGAACAAGTACAACTTCCACAACCAATATATGCCCAGAACTTTAATATAGTAAGAATATATGTTAAACGGGTAATGAATGGATTCACCGATCCTTTTGACACGTAATGTGAATCTCATTGAATCGCGAAATTAGGATATCACTTTCAAAGATTTCACGGCAAGATCCCCTTTTTGTAGTTGCGTTGATTCTGCTGGAAAAGTGTTCTCAGAGGAAACCGCGTATTGCATCAAACAATTTACAATGATGTTGAAGTGAAACCATTGAAGAAACAGACTTTCATCGATTGACCGTCGTTATGCTATCGATTGCCCTTTTTTGAAAAGACCTTATTATTCTCTTGAAAAGCTGATCGTCTAACCGATAGGATGCAACACAGATTGTGTAAAATCCAAGTAAACGCAGTATGCAACCTGCCCTGGACAGCTGTTTCGTCCTGCTTGGGATTCGTCAGCAGTGCGCACTTTGTGTTCCTGTCAGGACCCAAACTGCGATTCTTCCGGTTGGGAATTCAAGCCTATACTATTGAGCTACACAGTTCGGAGTTCCAGCCGGAAGAATCGCAGCTCGAGTCCTGACAGGGACACAAAAAGTACGCATTGCTAACGAGTCCCAAGCGGGAATAAACAGCTGTCGGTTATCACAAATATTTCCATCGCATTTAAATGCATACAAACAGTGGGGAATTAACGATCTTCCAAGGGGTGAAATCCACATCAGCATCATCAACAGTGCTTGGTGCCCGGTACCGAATGGGCTAATCCAAACATTCATCGTCTAAACTCGTTTTATATTACATAAATTAATAGCAAATTATTTTACTTCCTTTTCTGAAACCCTGGGTCCCATTTATCCATCTCATCAAGTTTGAACGAAGACATTTTAGCATTTTGTTTAATCCTTTCAATCGATGACGTCAAACAAACAAGAGGAGTTGACCTATTGTTTTTAATTCTAATAGCTCCTGTCTATCTGTACATGTCAGTTTACTAGGATCTACAAATTCAATTTGCTATAAATGTGCTTGTTGGTTTTACGTTAGCGATTGAGAAGACTGAACACAATGTTAACATCTCGCAACATATTACTTCCTTTTTCTGTTTGTTGGTCTGTGGAGTGTACAACAAACTTTCAGGGGGAAATACAGATAAGAGGCGGCAATGACAGGGTTGGAACTCAGGACCTCCAAGTTGTTATTTCCACCACTCGACTGCCACCGCCACTGCCTACAGCCCACATGAAATACTGGGTAGTGACGTTCGGAATTTAGGATTCGGTAAGGTTTCCCTTTCCTGAAAACAACGGCAATGCTTGCCGCCTGAAATTGGCCCGATTTTTTCCAGAATGTTGTGTAAAGCAACATACGAAAGTTCGCGCGATTTGTTAACCGAACCAAGCATTCTAATTTATCCATTTGAGCAGCATGCGTAATAACGGCAACTTGCCCTACCTGATCAGGGAAGAAACAGGAAATAGCCGTGTGCGCATCCTGGGTGTGCGTCTGTTCTGGTTTGTGCACTGCGACTTCGAAAGGGAGAGAAAATGGCGCATCGTGCGTGCGTATGCAAGACCTGTGCGACACGGTGCGTGCATACACTCAATGTCGAATCGGATTACACGACCTTGAAGGAATCAGCTGAGAATTAAATGACCCTGAAGCCGATTGGTTAACTAATTCTGCTTGTCGATTGGTCGTTAGGTGGTAGTACGTGGCCAACGCCGAGAGAGACTACAAATACGCTGGCTCGTACGTGACGCGGTGCAGTTTGCCGTTCCTCAGGTCCAGCCCCCGGCCTGGTTGTGTTAATTGTGTGAACATTTGCGTCACAATTGTTATTGTTATTAATATTATTATCCTCATCATCACTTCTCACCTTGTGATTCGCACTGTGAAACTTTTGCGATTAGGTTTTTCAAGGCGAAGGATTTTTTCTGCCTCTGATATTCGAACATTTCGATTACCGGTATACTTTCCTACAAAATAGTCGGCCATTCAACTGGTTCGTGCGCCCATTACTTTCTTACAATCAAGTTTTTATTTGCACCAACGTCGGTTCATAAACGATGGATGAACGGAAATCGGAAAACACCACCACTTCCAATCAGACGAATCAAGTTTCAATGCCCGCTGCGACAAGCGGGAGCATTCAACTCTCTACCCGGTGTAGATTCGGCCAACTACGGGCCCCGAAAAGATGCATTGTCGACAATCGGCGAGTCCCGCTTCGTTCCCGGAGAAACCAACGAGGAGATATGGGAAAACTGACGGATAAGAGTGAAGGAGTTCATGATATCAATCACAACCGATGTTCCGTATCCGAAAAGATGTCGGGCATTCCCGTTCCCAAGTCTATGAATTTAGATACATCTCCACCCTTGACTCCTCCCGGATGTGATTCATCCTCCCCGAATGGGCAAACTTTGCCAGAGAACAAACGCCCTCGTCCTGAATCGAACAGTTCTGATGATTCATTGGATTTGTCTATATCCGCTCCGGCGTCATGCATGCGGGATTCGTCTCACTTAGTCACTTTCGGAGAAAGTCGCCTTCACACATCAACACGAGCGAAGGAGTTTTCTTGCAATGTGAGTTTTCTTGTAGCAGTCATCTAAAGTCTAATTTGAATGCTGCTCAAATTAGAATTTCAAGTAATTCATTAACACTGTTTCTGGAAACACTACATTTTGCATTACTTGTGTTTGAAGAACAACCTCGTTCTTATTGTGCCATGTAGGGTCGTGTATTCGTTGGTGTTGCCTTTCTTCGTTCATTTCCATGTTTTCTCTCAGCCTGATGTGTTTTCCGTCTCCAACTCTCAAGCTTTCTGTTGCAAAATCCGACCTAAGCTCGATTGTTTCTCGTGCCTAAGAGCTTCTTTTGTTATCGCACATTAAATGGCAAGATGCAAGAGCGGTGAGATGAGTGATTTTCGCTAACTCGAACTTAACTCAAGAAGTAACGTTTGCAGTCAAATATGGATAATTCTATCTCCATCGATTGCTTAGTTACTTGCTGTTGGATTTTTCGATGTCCGTTCTCCCCGAATCATGTATTTGTACTTTAAACTATTCTGGAGTTGCATCTGATTTTCCCAGTAGAGTGCGACGGTCATGATATACCTGAACCGGGTCGATAGTTTGCTGCTGCACCAGTGGTGATGTTCATCATCCAATGTCACTTACCTCTTTGTACCTGTCCTATGATTTCGGCCAACCTCCAGTTGGTGGCAGCTGTGACTCACGGCGGCACTGTTCCATGGTGGCGCAGTGGTTTAGTCACTGTCGCCGGCGTGCTTTGGATCCAATGGTTCGAGGTTCGAGCCCCACCACCACCACTCAACTTTGGTGGTAGAAAGCTTGGCTGTCGGTTCATTATCACTCCAGGCCTATCGGGGCCTTGTGTGGTTCGCCACTTCAAGTCCCGAGGCTTAGATTGCCGGTTATCATCAGTGAATAGCAAGTCTTCGTGACAATGGGATTCCATCCCATCTGCTGTCCATCACACCGGTGTGTAATGAATGAAGTACCGATAAGGATTGCATTGTGTATTGTTAAGAAAATGATTTTCCCCCGTAATCTTACGGTGGTTAATAATATTAACGGAATTGTCAGCTGTTTTATAACATGTGTGGATGTAAGTGATAAAACATGCCCCCATCTCTGAGTCTTATTATATTGCACTCACTTTTGCCTGAGATGGTTGTAAATTATGATAATAATAATGTTGTAACCACGGAGGACCACAAAGATACATTATGTATGCGTCCAAAGATATATATGGTATACAGTGATACTCCAGTGGTTATTCTACTTCGATAACTGAATTGATAGATCGCATTTCATATTCACTCAAATATAGTTGACGCTTGGAATTCTGCTTTTCCCGCAGGAATCGTTGGTGAACATGCAACTTCTTCGCACTCTATTGGCCAGAGAACCAAATTATCATCCGAACAATGCGTTTTTGTTCTATGTGAATCCGGTAAGCATTGTCTTCGAGCGTTTCTAAACATAGCTGACGGAATAGTTACTAGTGCTATCCGATACTCATGTGTTCATCACGTTTGACCAGTGCAAAAGGTTATGAAAATAACACTGGTCGTTGATTGTCTTTAATCGAGTGAGCCCATAGTTCTTTATTCTCCAACTTGATCATATTGATTGCTCAAACCGTGGGCATTATGACGAAGTCAATTTAACTTGGGCGTATACGATCGGATATCGCCCCTTAACCGCTCTGCACTGCTGTCAACACTTATTTCCATACTCATTACTGATTTATTGATTGACTCGTGATGATTATGAATAGAGTTCAGTAGGTTTACGTTGCACAATTTGTATTCGAATATATTTCGCTGTATCTCTTCAGCCACGTACTACAGATTACATAATATTCATGATCACAGTAAACTGAACTCGATGAATTCATTATGATCATGAATATTATATATATATATATATATATATATATATATATATGATGAGTAGCCAATATCTTAATTGCAAAATAACCTACTCTGGAGGGAGAGAATGTGTGCCAAACAAATCATGGTACACTAATCTTTATAAAAAAGTAGAAAAACGTTACATGATTTGCACCTGATGAGATACAGTGAAATATATCCGTGTTACAAAATGGGCAACGTAAACCTACTTTATTCTGACTCAAGTTTGATTCTGAAGTATTTGGAAGCTGAGACGTTCCCTTGTTAAAATCGAAAATTTTTACCATTTCATGGACTTAATAACATACTAACGCTTTTACCATTCATCTCTTCCCGATTTTTGTATATTCATGGTGGCTTAAAAACTCCGACTAGGCATGGATCGATAGGACCTTTTTGACGTGAGTGTGTTCTTCGTTCCATTTGCTTCATCTGTGTGCGCACACGCCATTCAGTTGGGTATACATCTGTTTGTGCGTGTGCGGCGGTGTATGGGCTAATAGGCTTGTAACTTGTATTGGTGACCGAGACTGAACGCGCGCACAAGCGCGCGCGTGTGAGAGAAATACAAAGAGTAGTTTCGCCTAGATCGAGGCTGTCAGACAAGACGCAACTATACAGACAGGCGAGTTGCCTCCCGTTAATTCCGCTGTTATCCTACCGGTCTGTCCGTCCAACTCGCCTTCCCGTCGTTTTCGTCACCCGCTCTCCCCAGCTGTGCTAATATCCTCTATCGTTATCTGAGTCCTTCCAAAGGCAGTGACGTCGGATCTAGCGTGCACAAGGGTGTCCATTTTATCGTAGACATTTGGGCTTTAAGATAGCAGTCGCTACGTCCTACTTACAGTGACTTAGACGTTCGCAACGGTTGTTTCAGCCCGATTGAAGTGGTGGGCATTGAACGGGCGTTGCTATTTCGCGTATCACCTGGGGATCGAACTTCTCAACAGTGTGTGAAAGTGATAGCTATTGCTTATCGGGTGTTAAAAGGCTTTTTGTTACTGCACGTGTATCATTTTGTTGTATCAAACCCAAATCGGAAAATAGTTTGGTTCAGAAAATAATTGTCACCATGTTGCTACTTGATTCTATGCGATTCTAAATTATTCGAGTGAAGACAATCCGCCACTTTTTACTCGTTCCACAGTTCATCATATTACTCTGCTTTGAAGTAAAACAATTTTATATGATATTTTATCAAAATAAAATTTCCTACATAAATGTTGTTGAATTGATTGCTTTATATTGTCGCTTCATCCTGGACCATTGAGTGTACGTAGTTGGGATAACCATCAACAGATAAGCGTCTTAACAGGATTAGAAGTAAAGCAGTACGCAACAGACCTTCCCCATTGTGTTGTATAAGGACTGCTTGATTGACCGCTTTCCCCTTTCTGAAAGTTGTATCATTGTATTTTCAACACAAATAAGCGACATTGAAAAAAGAAAAATCTTCTGGCTGTCCCTACTTGCCGACTAAGATCACAACAGTTTACTCTCGTTGACGAAGGTCGTTGACTGCGTTTGGTCGATCGCATTAGTGATGTACTCATTTGAATACTTTTTCCTGCACAGAAATACTTTGCTTTGATGGTTGATTTTTTAGAGCGTCCGCTCATCGTCTTTCGTTTCCCCTTTCCCCACTTCACCAATACGTGATCGCCGGCTTTAGGAAGTTGAAGACAAGGTCGATGCTTCACTGCGAAACGAAGCGGTGCATAATTTGCGTTTCATGCACAATGCGTTTTTCAATTTGACCACGGAAACATTCTGTAAAGCTGTCAACCTAATCGACCGATTCATCGTCAAAGTCAAGGTAGTTACACCTGGATATTCTGTTGTGTTTCAAGGTTTCTTTTCTTCCGTTTGCCTCAATAGATGATGGGCCCGATGCAATTTTCATATGCACATAAATAACTTGTACTAGAATGTCTCAATGGATTTTGTACTTCTCCCAAAACCACTACGATATGCGAGGAAAGGCAATTAGCGCAATTATGAGGAATCAATTCGCAGAGCGTGTGGGCGTTGGCTATCTCCTTTTTGAGGGAAATGTGACGCGTTTGCGCAAGAACTTTGGCAAAACCATGACGAAGGAAATATAAATCGCCATTTTGGCCCACAATCACTTTTATAGACACTTTATGCCACTTCCTTTCACAGTATTCGGACATTTTGGTCATTTTGGGGTATTTTTACAGCATTTTAGTGAATGACTGAAATCCATGCATCACACAGACCAGTTAGGAAGACAGAATAGTGTATTTTCTATTGCGTCACATCGATAAGAGACTTCTAGTGAATACAAAATAGTATAGGTCCGTTCGGGCATGTGAAGCAGATAAATGTTTAGAAAAAAGATGAATTGAACTTGTCTTCGAGTGAAACACGTGGAGGGTCGATGTTTTTGGTGAATGTATCCATTGTTGCGTTTTGGGCGTTATGCATACTTACATTCATGCTGGTGGTAGTTACTTCAACCGCTCGTGAATAAGTTGTTTCAGTTTATACACATTTTCTCTCCAACACTACGTAATTGAGGTATGGTCAAATTCGACCGCCTTTACCCACCGAAGGTGATAAACCTCCCCGGCTTTTCCACTGTTAGTATATCCACGTGTAAGCGCCAATCAGATCTTGGTCATTGGCTGGAGTATCTTGAAAAATATTCTACTATTTTGTTATATTTTGCTTTCACACGCCTGAGTTCACACTGTGTGCAAAACAAATATTTATCTTTATAAAAATAAAGCTCCATGATTTGCTCGAGGGCATGAGACTGCTAGGTTGCCCAGGCGAGAACAAGTGAATTTTCTTAGGAAGTTCACAACCGTAGCCTTACGCTAGCCGAATTCCGACCCGCAGGGCATCGAGAGGTTTTTTCCTCTCATAACAGTGATGAACAGCTGACTGGACGGGCCTAATAGTCGCGAGGACCTGCTGTTATGTGATGTAAACCGGTAACCCAGACCCCAGTACTTGGAGTGGCAAACTACACATGGCCCTGCTAGATTGAGCGTGCTATTGAACCGGTAGAGAGGCAACCTGGCTATTGCAATCTATTGGGGCCGGTATCCAGTTTATCGGATCATGCGCCCTTTAGACGGGGTCACAAGTCGATACTGTCCAGTCGAGACGATGACTACTACCACGTCCAGGAAGGTGTGTAGTTCATACGCACCATTTCTTGGTTGGCTTGGAATTGGGGTTTCTAGCCAACTGCCCTAGATGAACTGCCATTGGTTCATCGACAGTGTTGATTTTCGTCTTCATTTTTGTGGCAAAATTTCGCAGGAAAGTAGTGCGTAGGGCTTCATCAGCAGGAGATTTTTGAGGCGCTTGGTTGTATATTAGCATTTCGCATAGTGCAGGAGAGGGTGGCCGGGCACAATTCAAGACACTCCCGACCACATTAAGGCGTTCAGTAAGTTGATCCTCTTCAGCAGATACATTGAAATACATTCAAGAAGAGCATTTCTTGGGGCGAAAATTAGGCTCAACACACCCTTAGAGAATCCGTTGTTTGGAGTGATTTTAAGAAGCTGTTCGGCTTTTCCTTAAAGCTACCAATTTGGTTGACAGTGGTGGAGTTCAAACCGCAGACCCTATGGCCGCTGCTGACAGCGACTAAATCACTGTCTGGTCAAATACTATTATTTTCCTTTGAGGAGTTTATTACCTCGCAGTAGATCTACACAACTGGAGGAGGTTCGTCATCTTTACCAGTTCGTCTATTGACGGTCATGCTAAACACCGTACGAGGACTGATATTGTCAGTACTCCTGTCTTTTATGCTGTAAAGCACGATGTTCAAAATCTAAAGAGTGCGACACTCGTCTTTTCTTGTTTTTCCTTCTGAAAATCGGTATATTTAATTTAGTTTTGACAATCAGAGATCACTGATGAGCCATGATATTTTTTTGATGGTTGCATATCTTATAGCGTCCAGGAGAATTAACCGAGTAGTCAAAACGGGATGGAAGAAAATCCACCGGAATTATGGCTTTGTGCATGGTGCTTTTTTGGTGTTGGTCCCATCATGCAGTTATCTATCTGTCTTCAGAGCACTGTTACTCATTTGTTTCACCAATCTTGCGTTACAGGTCAAACCAAAGTACATGGCTTGTGTGGCAACGGCGTCCTACTGTGCGGCAAGCAAACTGACACATTCACAGGCAAAAGTGAGTCATCCAGACGATGAAACCCTACTATGGTAGTAATTTTTTGGTTAATACGTCTTCTGTTCTCAATTGCCTGTTTGTGCGCATCTTGGCGTTCACTATCGATTCATTCTGGCGGATGATTCTCTATATACAGTTGTCATTGTATCAGATATTCTTTCATACACTCGATGGCATGTCTGTATAGACTTGAAACCACGGGTCATTTTGGGGTTCGGTGTAACCCCTGCAAAGTCAATGGTATCCGCCACACGAAATCCGTCCATGCATGCATGCATATAGGTCAGTCGGTACCTGTGCTTTCAGCATCAAACTTGCAGTGACTTGCCCATAACATCTATTGTACTTCTTCCACATAGTATTTTGTTGTCCCACTGGTTTGGTGACTAGAGAGAGGTACATTCCAGAGAGGTAATCAAACGTTTCGTTCACTTTTTTATGCTGTTGGTTGAAAGTGTTGACCCCGTTACGATCCATCTGTCTTCGCGATCACCTTGTGTTGATGGGATGGGGGGAGGGGCGTCGACAATATTCGGTGAATGCGCGCATTCTCGCTTCGATCGGTTGTCTGATCGCATACACATCTCCTTCTACACATGTGTACGTGCAAATGCACACAGGACGACCGTGCATTCACGCATCCGTTGCACACGCTTGGTCGTGTGTGCCTGTATGTGGTCTTCATGTGCGCTTGGTTTCCATTACTGTTTATCGCACCACCCTGGAACTGAGCGAGGCACAAGCTACAACAGCAGCGACATTTGAAACAACTTGCAGTGTTTCTGACCTGACCGTGCAGCTATTAGCGCCAGGTCTGAATCTCATGTTGCTCATGTGTTCAACATAGAGAGGGAGGATGTGTACCCAATGCACTGAGTTGCGTCAATCTCGTGTTGGTTTCGTCCATGCAAACATGCACCAACAACACGCGATCACGTGCTGTCCTCGTCTTAATTACTTGAGACACTTGATCCAACGCCTTTCTGGTTGTGTATCAGTGCGCGTGACGGAGGAAAAATTGCAAGTGGTGGAATAAACATAAATAACTTCTATCTTCATTTATAGATTGATTTTTGAGCATGTCATCCTGTCGAGAGCCAAATTAAAAATTGACACTGATTAGCGAACCTGGCCATGTTGATCTTGGTGATCTTCCCGTTTCCCACCCGTCGGGCTCAGGTCTATCGGTAGTTATGGTCATGATTTAATATTACTGATTGTCGTAAGCGCAGGTGAACCTACTTTCTTCCCCCATACCGGATTTTTGCGCATTCTATGGTTTGGTCTTGGTTGATTGAATGCGTTGTCCCAAAGCAGAAACCAGAACCACG
>UZAN01046981.1:13221-27649 GCA_900618425.1 Echinostoma caproni
AAAGCGATTGTCAGACGTAGTAAGCGTACCGTACTGCAGCTAAATGCCCGAGCGCTTTTGACGGTTCACACTGTTTCTACCACATGCGAAAATCTTTATTCATGGCTGGTCGGACATGTCGTGCATTAATGAATGGAAGTGTTGCTGCGATGACTGGGCTAGTTGAACCATGCAACGTATCGGAAATGAAACAGCGATAGGATGAGGGTACCATAGACATATTACTTAAGATAATATTAAAAGTAAGTCAATAATGGCAGTTCTTCACATCTTACAGAATTTTCGTGGACCTCTTCCTTGCAAGAGGGATCATTTACCTCAGCATCAATCCTAGCACTGATATCTAAAGTTGACTTTATCGCAAGAACATGAATACGTGATGATGGACTCGCCTTGGACATGCTGACTGTCAGTCGTGAACTTTGAAACATGCTCTAAGTGTCCTGTTTTTCGAGGGGAGAAACGGAGAAACTTATTATATTGAGCATAAGTAAGAGGCATATGTTCCGTAAGTGTGATGACACTCCATTGCGTATGGAAAAACACCAAATGGATTTGAAATTTGCTATTAGCTATCTCGGAAAAGCACTGTATTTTGGTGGTGGTGGAAAGGCATTGAAAGTAAAATTCAAGAGATCGCTGAAACCCAGAAACCTGCTGTTGCAAGACAACTCCATGGGAAACGCTTGAGACATTGTAATATTTGTGTTGATAGTAGCAGTAGAAAGTAGCAGTAGCAGTAGTGGTAGCAGACGTAGTAGTATGTACTGAACACGAAACACGAAGCACCGAATACGAATCAAGGATTAATAATCACGCACTGGATCACGTAAGCACTGTAACACACTGGCACTGGCACACAATGTCCACGTAAGTGAAAAGTGAGGAAAAGCCACAGGAGTAGTAGTTCATTTATTGAAAGGAAAACACGGGATAAAGTAATACGCACAAATCAAACTCGTTAGTCATCCAGGCCCCCGCCAATTGCGTTCTAGTATTTCTACCGTGGTTTAACTTCTATCTGGACCGCACGGTCTCTCATTGGTTGGCACAACCTACCTGTGGTATATAGTCCAGAAGTTGTGGCACACATGCGCTTTGCTGACATCAACCGTGAAGTTTGATTGATCACAGTTGTCCTAAAACAGTAACGCATCGCTCCAGGGTATGCGTCATCTTGTAGACCCGGAGAAACACAACGTTCTTCTCTCAAAAGAGCTTCTTCAAATTGAACTCTTCCTGGGATTAGGTTTCGGAGAGCAAGCGTAGGAATCTCTTCACTAGGCATTTTAAGAGTACCGGTTTTAAGCACATTCTTCCACCGTTATTAGGACTACTAGTGGTCGACCTCCAACGCTGGACATGAACAGTCGGTATCTAGAGGCGGGCAAAAGGGGTTAAGAAACCGAAACGAGTATTGATAGAAATGTTCTCGATATCTTCACTGGTAAGTGGAATCTGACAAAAAGTGTAATAGTAGAAAGGAGCAAGAATGATAACAGCAGTTTGAGCGAGTCAGCAACTTTATTCAGTCAAAAACGGTTTCCACACTTCGCTGGTAACCACATCAGCTTGAGTCGCACACTGAGAATGTCTCTATTTCAAGATGTTTCTAGTACGTGTCCGAACTCCTGTAATGCAGATAGTGCTCTGTCCTGATTTCTTATGGGGGACACTGCTTAGTTCGCTTGCATATAAGCTCACTGGTCAAAAGATGAAGTGGTAGGTAGCATTTCAAAACAACGAACGGATTTATCGTTGAAGCCAATCGATTCTCGGAGTGGATGAGTTTAAAATAGACGTAGCGAAAATCCCTCCGGAATAATATGAAATTGGAAAAGCAGTGTTACAAGTAACTGTACTGATCCCATTAGTTTACTTATTTCCTTATGTTTGATAAGTGCGTAATTCGTCCACGATGATTCTATCGGATACCGATCACCGGCTGGGTACAACAAGTCCCGATTCTGCTCATCCGAAATGAACCGAACCAATAAGTGGATTTGGTACAAACACGGTTCCGTATGATTAGACAAGCACAACAAAGTGATTCAGCTAGGACTTACCTCAACAGTACAGCTAAACAGGTTGTATAAACCACTCAAATGATGGGAGTTTGGCCCTTGGCAGGCTAGTCTCAGATTCGGATCACTGAGGAAAGAGATTAACCCACGAAACCGTCGGACAAGGAATGTGCACGTAATGACGGAGCGACAATAAAAGAGGACTGAGTGTGTGTCTGATCAATGCAATGAACCACTGGTCATCGCTGTAGGTCCGAATAGAAGGGCAAGCAAAACTGGGACGAATGGAAGGGTGAAAGATAGACCGTGACTGCTGTTGACCCAGTGGAACTTATCCCAGATAAAAACACAGAGGTGACTAACACCGAGAACAATGCCACGGTTAAACCGAGGCCGAGACCGAGAATCGAAGCGTGGAGGGGGGCGATCGGACAAACATGTCAGCAAGATGATGAGGGTAAGCAGGCGAGTATAAAGAACAAGGTCGATCAATACGCGCAAATATTTGTGGGCAGAATTGAAATTGGCGATAAACTATCGCCTGATGTCATTTTGCTGTAGACGAACAATAATATGGTCATGTCAAAAAAGTCATGGGAGATGAAAGGAGTCTTCTTATGTGAAAAAATCGATAACGGAAAAGGGCGTTTTATAACCGGTGCGACCAATGGATAACAATGCATTTTTAGTGGCACGGCACGTCAGAATTGTGTGGCAAGTGAACGATGCAAACAGAGGTGAAACACTAGGAGTCTAGTTAGTTAAATGAAACAGACACTTGCGGATGGGGGAAATCACGCGTCGTGGATATAATGAGACTGAATAAGTTGAAGATGATATTCGTAAAGTGGGAATACATGGATATATATATATTTACCACGGGCTTGTAGACAACCATGGTGCTAATGCAACAACAATAATTACAATAACAATGAAAGGGATATTCTGAAAACGTATCAGTGATCCACGATTGGGCGATACGAAACGCAGACCAAATGCTGGTACGGGATAGATACCATTTACCAATGGTTTGAAAATCGTATGAATGCTCTCTCTTTATACAAGTCATTTGTGGTTTTGTGCCACTATTCTCTTGAAACAATCGAGAGGTTTTCATATATCAACCAGATTGACCGAAACCCAAGCGCATAGAACTTAACTTTAGGTAGTTAAACTCAGCGTTTCGCTACCATCGGCGAGAACCTGAATGCGGCTTTGGCTAGAAAACAATAAAAGAAAACATGAAATCATCAGCTCCATTTTTCGGAGACAAAAAGGACATTTCACAAAGCAGGATACTGTACATTGATAGGAATGACGATAAGTCCAGTTTTGTTTCAAAATAAATGCAAATCCAAATAACAGCTTGACAGAACTATGATGCTAACTGACGATGACAAGAACATTTTGGTATGCAAAATAAGAACATTCTGTAGTGACGAGTATATTACTCACAAAAACCAATGCATCGGCAGTATCGAAATCGGTTTGATGGTGTATAGTATTGAGGCACCGTTTTGTGGGCTAAAATCATTCAGCGTGCAAAGAACCGTTCGTTATCAGTGGCGCCTTTCTGTAAGTAAAACACAACCGAAAACCGGAAATCACAGCCAGTTTATTTGTGTATATTAGTGGATATGATACAACCTTGACATGGTGGCATGGTTACATTTAAGCACAACAGAAACCAGTGGACTAAGGAAACCAAAATCCATTTAATTGACTTCGTTCAATGTCCGCATATTCTAACTGACAATTAGCTGGCTGTATCTTTATATGTCCCCGTGCCAGTCAACTGCAACAGAATGATACATTGCTGTTCGTGGTGTCCGTTTATGCCTCGACTGATTATATTGCGCCTGAGATTCCTCTCGAATTTTTCACGGAGTTTGTTCAACGGACATCGCGATAAACGCCGATGAACTCAATACTCAATTGTGATCCCTGGACGAATCGGAAACGTGCCCATACCACCTAAACCCAGGTCCAATTAACCGTAGGAAGAACACAGGNTAGTATGAGTACATCATTCATGCCTTTGCAAACGTCCGAAATCGCCCATTTTGCTTTACGTTGAAGGCGACTATTCCGTCCTCCCATCTGATATGACAGTTTGTACATGCCTGTATCTCACCACACTGACATTATGTCTCCTCAGTAATTTTCAATAGTTTATTACAAAACTTTATATGTGATATTCAAATCGAGCAGACATTCCTCCATGTGTTTTGGTTTGCCCATAATTAATATTACCGTTCAGGTTGTCACCGGATACCCCTATGCTTGTGATAAAATGGCTCCGAAATATTGCCTGACACCAGTCACCCTCTTTACACTACATTATCCAAATGTATTTCAATGTCTTCTAGTCGTTCTATTCACAAAGGCGTTCGTTCACACGTTGAAGTTTATTACCCTGCCATATTCTTCATGCTTCTATTGTCACCCAGAGAGTATTTTGCATTAACCTTCCACACCTTTGAGTTGTTAGAAACTATAAACTTAGTGTATTTAAACGTTTCTTTATGTTAAGCAATTTTTGGCGGCTGCGTTTGTACCGAATGATATTATAAACCAATTTATTGATTTAACTTCAAACGTATGTATGATGTGGATTGAAGTATCAGGTATTCATGTACAACAATCTCTTCCGCAACTGTCCAGTTCCCTCACATTTAAATCAAACTGAATGTTTATTGTTCCTCAGACTCTAACCAATAAAATGAACTGGAGTGACCTGCACGGATTGATGAAAGCGAATTATCTTCACTTTGCTGCATCCAATGTTCACATATTCTATTAGATCAGCCAAATCATAACCTTAGCCAGAAGCCTTGAAACTGTTAACATGTATGCCGTCTTAGCAACATTTGTGAAAGATCATACGAGAATAACCACACTGTGTTCTTCACTGTTAACCTCAATCTCAGGCTTGATCCTCAAATGGTCAGACAACCTAGCATCTGGCGTTCGCAACGGTTCAACAGTATGGGTTGTGTCAAGACTCAGCCGTAGCTTCGTGACTAAATTTTAGATAGTTGCTAAGTGTAAGTTTCAATGGACTCATTGTAGTGTGCCTAAAGTGGAGTATTTATTTTTAAGGGCACCCCTCTCTAACCCCCGCAGTGTTCTATTGACCGAGATCGCGATGAAGACTGGTGACTTCGATGCTCCACTGAGATCCCTGGCCGAATTAGAAAGTTTCTCAAACCACTTATCTACACGTACGTTCCGTCAACCGTAGGAAGAACAGATAGCACCTGATCGAACTACGCTCAATCCAGGGATTGACCCTATCAAGCACTAGCGTTTCCCGTACAAGAAGACATCGCTTTAAACGGACAACCCCATTTCTATTCCCAACGAGGGAATCAAAGTGCTTTGGTTGTGATCAGCTACGTTAATTCATTCAAGATTATCGCTTTTATTAATCGAAAATCTGTGAATAAGGAACGTGTTCTGTTAGGAACTCGAGGCTACACAAGCCTGTTAACTGACAGCTTCAAAGCCGCGGGAAAAGAGAAAACCACAGGGCAACACTGTTTAAATGACTGATAACCGTATTTTGTAACTGACTATTTCAATGCTTGGTAGTTTAGATAAAATTTTCGGTTGCTGCATGTACGTCGGTGTTTGAGCAACTTTATTTCTCATTTGCCAGTACAGTTCCCGACAGTGCACTTGGCCATGATGCCCAAGATGGTGTGATTTCGGTTCCATTGCGAGATACCAAAATAGGACTCGTTCTTCAGATGTGGATAGAGAGACAACACAAATTAACTGCTGCACGGTACACACACACACACTGTTGAAAATCTCTGACGTTGACAACCAGCAATTCTGATCTCCTTTTAGAATGGTTGTGTGTACACATTGCGACGACAATACACTTTCGGGGTACAGATACATGGAAGAAGATGAGAAAACAATACCGGGTAGGCATGCCTTACAAACAAGTGAAATGATCGATAAAATGTTTAAGATACAATTTTTGAGACGAATAGCTACAAACCCACGTGTGAAAATCGAATCACATTATCAACGCACAAATGGACTGGTTCTGAATGAGAGTATCAACACAATTAGCCCGGTTTTCTCGAAACAACGTTTTTCACGTGTAGGTTCGGGTCGTTTTGNACTCAAACCACACCGTTGTTCCACCAGGTGCCCATCATCATGTTAACCTACAATGGGGAAATCGTCACTTCTCCCACGGAGTCACGATGCCCCATTCCACTTCCAAAACTTTCCCACCTATGTAAAACGTAGGTCACTTGTTTTCCGTTTTCTTATTCGCTAGGGGCATTCGTCGTTTTGCTCATTATCGCAACCACAATCGGAAAGGTAAATCGCGTTTAGTTTTCGGAGATAGCCCGTCCTATCTAAAAATCCAGAAAAGGAAGTCGGTTCTCTTTCGAAACACAAGACCAGAGGATATCATAGTTTACCATAACGGAATAATTCTCTAGATTCAGTGACATTTCCTCTCAGTTCATGGAATATTTGAAGAAAAAACTGTTTGTCTCGCATTTTGTGAGAAGGGTAAAAATAAAAATACGCAGGCATTCAAAAGAAATCGTTGGCTGCAACCGATGTTCTCTGGTTTTGACATTCACGGTAGCAACATTTGGTTTGTCCATTGCACTCTGCTGATTTGGATAAACAAATCACAAGACGGAAGAGGATCTCAGTCAGCAATTACAACATCCGGGTTTTCTTCCGGATAAATAATACGCTGTACCAAAAGCTGTCCAAATTTAAGGACCCGATTCAGGTGCATGATCAAAGCAACTGCATTTACGAGATCCGTTGCCGGGATTGTCCAGCAGAATATATTGGATAAATATGCAGATAGCTTAGGATGAGAAGCATCGAACATGAACGAATAGAAAAATCGAGACCAACTAATGCCACGCAGTTCAACACACTCGAATGAGATTCGGCAATTGCACTTCGTGCCATTGTCGAGGGATACCATATTGATTATGAAAACACGAAAATTCTCCAACCAGGTTCTCCAACAAACACCGAGCGTCTATACGCCGAGGCTTTGGCAATCAGTGCCCATCCTGGGTGTATAAACCGAGACGACTGGGCGGGAGTTTGGAACATCTGGACAGCGTTAATGTCACTTGCCACCACTCGTCCTAACGCTGATTTGACCTCAAATAGCCCCGAACACAGACACAAACATTGCATAAACGGATGTGCCCAACGCCCAATAAGGATGGGTGACGTTCACACGGACAGGGACACAGGCTTATATATAAACGCGCGCACCCACGAACACATACGCACAGTGCGTGAGAATTTAGTTGACTAACTGTTCCTGACTCAATCAATTGTAAAATTGCCTTGATAAAGGTTAGCGACGGTAACCGAAACATTGGCTTATTTTCATCTACACCGATATCGCTGTACTTTCACAATTATAACTTATATGAAACATATCACATGGCGCATACACTCCGAACTTCTGACGAAATTAACAATCGTTAACACAGATTCAGGTAGTACCTGCAAAAAGTTATAATAAGTTTAAAGTACGTACGGTTAGCTTGGTGCGTTTCAATGTAAAAGTATTTCAGCCGAGGATAAATCCTAGTAAATAAAAGGTTTTGATCCTTTTGCAAAATAAAAGGAGCCGGATATTACAGATTTAGAAATAGGGAAGGGAAACACAGAGACTGGGCTCGCGCTGATACCTAAAAGATGTACTGATGAATTTAACGGAATATGCGAAAGTGTTACTTTTGGATTACTGTGCTAACTGTAAAGTGTCCACTGTTAAGACAGTAAATGTTTGGATTACCTCACTCGGGTTTCACAGTCACCGGTCATTGTTGATAATCTGAGGTATGGGTTTCACCTCTTGGGAGATCGGTAAGCCCCCACTAGTTGAATGCATTTAAATGCACCAACTGTGCTGATACCTGTGGCAAACCGAGTGGAGTTATCCAAACATTCACCATCGAAATTGACTGGGCCATTGGCACAAGGTGATGACCGTCGACCGTGTAGCTCAAGGGTAAGTGTTTGAAGTACCAACCCGAAGATTTGCGGCTCGAGTCCTGGCAGCACCACAACAAGTAGGCTTTTCTGACGAGTCCCAAACAGGACGAACAAAGCTAGCTGTCCAGTGCTCTTTGTTCATTATCACAAACATTTCCACCGCATATCAAAGCCAGTGGTAAAGTTGGTTAAATGTAGGAACAGTATAAAATGGGAATGAGTTGGGATTTTAAATATGTATGCTTTTCTGAGAAATCTTTCGATATGGAAGAGGTAAACTTGTTTTTGAGTGATTCTACTCGTCCTTTACTTATTTTACCACACAACAATTTGGGCATCCGGTTATTGAACTTTATCTGTTCTCAATAGTACTAAAGTGTGTTTCTTGTCTTATAAATCACTAGGAACACTCATCTCGTCTATATTAAAATGTAATGTGATAATCAAATTCATGAATCCAATTCAGCTAAACCTCAGCTTATTTAAGTAGTTCAATACTGGTCACCAATTCGTTACAAACGGTGTCGTGTAAACCTCTAACAAAACTACGGTTATTGGTGTCCTGTGTTCTTACATGGCTTTCCCCCGTGGCTTTGAAATTGAGGGCTTCAATGTGTTATGTTCCTGTATCACAAATGTGGACGAATAATCAATAATTCTTCATTAAAATGTCTACCTTTTATTATCATGATGATCATAATGATGATCATGATCATGGTGGTGATGACGGTGAGTATACCAACACGGTTGTTTTCATACGTTTTACGTCAAACATGTGGAGTTATGGGGATATATGGAATGATGGTTAGCACACAAACAATTGACCCAATGGATAAATAAGAGTCAAAGAAGTTTGGATGTCAAGGAGGTTGGAATGTACATCTAGCTGGTAGCTTGAATCGTTGAAACCTAACTTATTTTGCAGACGGATAAACTTTTGTCCATCCCGGATTATGGACGTTATGTGGTGATTACCTGACTGATGGTGTGTTGTGTTGCTTCCACATTCTGTCTGAAGTGAGGAAATCGTCTTCTTCGTCATATATATAGAGAAAAATTGGATAGCAAATTGCTATTATTGTTTACACGAACTCCAGGTTACACCGTCTGCTCTGTCCACACGAGTCCATGCCAAACTCATTCGGGTTTTGTACTGTTGTCCTCCATCCGTTTTACTCACCTCCAGTGTTGTAGTTTATGTATCTGTTTCTTGGATCCACGTGTGATTATTGCTGCTTGATCATTCCAGATGCACTTCTTAGCATACCACTTTGCATCGTCACATTTGATACATTTCAATGTGCACAACTTTGGCGGTGTCATTTTTTTTGTTATGTTATCACTGGAGCTTTGGTCCTTACGCGGTTTTTCTCATTTTGTGAGAAATGCGGTTGAAAGAATCATCGGAAATTCAAATGGTCAATGGAGAAAACATCGCGCTGCCTGCTAAGCCACACTTGAGCACCAAAACCCGATCGTTCTGTCCTCCAATGTTTGCTCAATTCTGTCTAAGCTATCATCTGATTCACCACGGAGAGTACTCCAAAAGTTGTAGCCTACTTTTTCAATTAATCTTGGTTACAAAAATCCGTCGAGGACGAATTGGTCCCAAATATTCCAATTATTTCGTGCAAATAATCCACCAGGAAGGAAACCTAAGGGTGGCGGCGTCCTCACATATGTGCGCCGGTAGTAGTGTAACTCCACCAAATGTGTATTCACTCACTGCACACAAAACATTTCTTGTAATTCTGTGGAATATAAACCACCTTTTCTCTTGCGTCACTCTTCGATCATTTTATGAAATCTATGCATCACTCCCGACTGTAATCCCTGTGAGTTGTCCACCTTCCCGCATATATTCTATCGAATCATGTTGGAGAAATCAATCACATTTGCATTCATGGCTGCTGGCGATTTCAACAGATCGGATGTGTTTCTTACACACTTATTTCCCTTCAGAAATTTGTTAGTTTTTCCACTCAGAATAATGTCTCTTTGGATCACAATTTTGTTAACGAACCATCTTTTTTTCGTGCCCTCAAACGTGCACCAGTAGGCGATTCCGATCACTATCTAATTAAAGTTTTACCTACAATATATGGTAAATGCAAGCAGAAAATCCTCGCGAAGAACAATGCATGCAAAATACGTGTACGACAAAATCATCTGGTCAATCCATGGTTGCCGGTACGGACTTACAAAAACCCTTCGATTCGGATATTTCAGTCTTCTGTGGGAACCAATTATCTCAACTATTGTTACGATGAGTGCTGTCCTCAAGAAAGGATTCACCTATAGCCCACTCGTTTCATCTCAGATAGACTGAAATGGTTATGTAGGCTGAAAGCAAGGGTGTATCGCTCAAGAGATAAACTAACGGTCAAATCTGTCAACTTTCATATCAGAAGCGAGATAGCCCATCTCAATCAATTGTGTGCTGACACCGTGCCAGGAGACAAATCTTACCGTCAGCTTTGGACTGAAGTTGCTCTTTGGTCGTTCAACTTTACCTACTACAGTCTCATCTGATATCAATGAGCTCAACACATCTTTTGCATCAATGAAAAGCGTTATGCAAGCTCTACCGAGTCGAAACACAACGTCACTTGGTTTCCACCTTACTATATCTGCCACAACAGAGCACATTTTAAAGGAGTTGAATGCTGTCAACAGAAATAAATCCGCTGATCCTGATAGGTTATCCCCAGTGGTCCTTAAAACATGTACAAACCACCTCCCACAAACCGTTTCATTTATCTTTAATACATTTCCGTGAGAAGGAAGAATAGTTAATACATGGGTAAGTTTCGATCTACCACTTCATCTTTAGTATTAATTAAAACTTCTGAGTTAATTATTATGAAGCATCGATCGTTTAATCTTGATTTTCGTGATTCCAATCAGTTCGCTTATTTTAAGTGTCGCTCTATTTTAGATGCGGATGCTTATATTACACATTCCGTTTTATCCACTATACACCAAAAACACAAAATTGTTCACGTTTGTTTGTTAGACTACGCAAACGAGTCTAACTCTGTTGACAGAAACATCCTATTGTCACTGTTATGTCAGTATAATCTCCCGCCACATCTGTTGAATTGGATGCACGACTATTTTACCGATCGACGCCATCTCACTTGCCTCAATGGTAGTAGATCATCCACCGTTACTGTAAGCCAGGGTGTAATACAGGGTGCAATTTTATCTCCTTTTCTGTTCTCCTTCTACATCCAAATCTTGCTGGTAACCACGAATGTTTCCACATTTAAATATGCCGATTACGTAGTAGTTGTTGGCTCACTTGACAACAACAACCCTCCAACTAACCCCCTTCAATCAATCATAAGTTNTTTTTCAACAGGATATACTCCAACCATATTTATTCGAACTGCGTGAATTAACGAGGGGAGCGAGTGTTCATTGTGTGGCAATGGGGCAACGACATGGCATCACACGACTTACAAATATCCACAATTCTCTAGGCTTCGCTTTATCGAACTAAAGGGAAAAGAATCTTGTTCGATCGATACGGAATAAAATCTTGAATTCCCATGAATCGCAGCATGTTGCTTCCCTGCTTACCATCAATACTGGAAACTGCCAAAAGCTAAGCATAATATTGCTTTCACTATTGCATTGCACAGCAAAAGTCATCACTCTGACGTCACCCAGTCCTGTGCTAGTCCCATAGATCAACTTATGAAACCCAATCGAACTCTCATAAACTCAGAGTAGTCTGAGGCACACTCCTCACGGGGTCAAAACACGCATGACCCCACTGGAATGCATTGTTGTCAACATTCTGTTTTTAGATTATTGCATTGTGCATGCACAATTGCACTAGTGTGTGTCGTTTCAAATTCAACAAGTGGAGAACAACCAAACTATCCTCAATTCCGTGGTGTGTCAGCATAATCTCCCGCCACATCTGTTGAATTGGATGCACGACTATTTTACCGATCGACGCCATCTCACTTGCCTCAATGGTAGTAGATCATCCACCGTTACTGTAAGCCAGGGTGTAATACAGGGTGCAATTTTATCTCCTTTTCTGTTCTCCTTCTACATCCAAATCTTGCTGGTAACCACGAATGTTTCCACATTTAAATATGCCGATTACGTAGTAGTTGTTGGCTCACTTGACAACAACAACCCTCCAACTAACCCCCTTCAATCAATCATAAGTTCCATTTCTGAATGGTCCGATGGTGTTACCTATTCTTTAAATCCGAAAAAATGCATTGAGGTTTTGTTTTCCATCGACCGTAGACTATCAACACTTTCTCGATCATCTATTTCCAATATCTTAATCAATAACTTAATAGTTAAAAGGTCACAACAGTTCAAGTATCTTGGATGATTCCTAAATGCTGAACTCAAACGGTGCTAAAAAGTAGAACACATATTCCTGAAAGTCAACAAGTTGATCTTTTGTATTTCATGCCTTCGTCATCTGAGGGTGCCATTGTATTTCATTTCTAAATCTATTTTCCTATGCGCTTCATGCCATTGGACCTACTGTTCTGCCGTTATCTTTCCCGGTCTACTGTCTAGGGACTTCATATTAATAAGAAGCTTACTGAAAAGCATCTCTAGACATGGAGATGTATCTAATGAGGAGCTGGTTGATTCCATTGTCATCCAACACCTCAAAGCGTGT
Organism: Echinostoma caproni; assembly: GCA_900618425.1. Taxonomy (NCBI): domain Eukaryota; kingdom Metazoa; phylum Platyhelminthes; class Trematoda; order Plagiorchiida; family Echinostomatidae; genus Echinostoma; species Echinostoma caproni. The sequence goes on from UZAN01046981.1 coordinate 25,921, forward strand.
GACCGTCTGTGTGACACTATCTTCTCCGATGCATCACATCCTTTACACACAACCCTATTTAGCTCTATTTCAACTTGTGTCACGCGCAATAAATTTAAATCTTTATACACTCGTAGCACTACTTTTCTCAAATCCGTTCTACCTTACCTTCCACGTTTGTTGGTTTCTACGGAATAATAATCGAACGAACTTGTATACAGTCTACTGTAGATTTTCACATTCAAATGTTTCTTCATTTTTTACGCGTTCTCTGTGTCCTAGTCAGTATCATCTGAATAACTATTTGTCATATCCCTAAACTCATTTTTATTTGCGCGTATATCAAAGCAAAAGTGACAACATTCTTTTCACTGAAAATTCTGTCCACATTGGATGAATACAGTGCACTCTTGATTTGACTTGTCTTCAAATTTGTTCACCCAAAGGAGTCAGTACCAGTGACTGTATTCCTAAACAGCATGGTATGATATAAAAAAGTCCCCAAACGTTCCCCTTTAAACTCTCACTCCAGCCGTTTCATTTCGCTCTAGTAAATATCGTGTATTCAGTGACCCACTATAATACAACCGTAAATGTATTACCAATAAATAAATATGCAGATGGACCGGTTGGCTTTGATTGATCGATTGGCCGCTTTAAATACGCTATTTCCTTTGGTATGACTCGTTCTTTGGTCTGTTGATGCCCAGTGAGTAGCCTGACTCTGCCCCCTTTCATTACGTTCTAGATTGTTCAGTTCATGAGCTAGGATTGCTCGTAAATTGAAGTGTGTTGTATGCCTTGTTTGTTTATCTGTGTCTCCGTACACGCAGATAATCGAACTCCGGTTCCTTTTGCCTAGACTTGGGGGTTCGATTTATACGCATCACTCTATCACTGGAAGTCAAACCGGTACACGAACTCCCCCAAGTAAACCACTTGGAGGATGTTTATTAAGCCAAATATGGCGGGTTGGACAAATTTGATCAGTTGTGCATTGGCTACCTTTGTCGCCAAGTAGTCCTGTCTCTAAGTCATGATAATACTATGCTCTGCTTACACTCAGCGATTAGGATAAAACTATCCTCCAGTGACCACCTAAAATCATAAACACTCCCATTATAATATGAGTAGGAATCCAGCTTAAAATGCATTAAGGCATTTCATGTAAAACACTATCGATAGCAAAATATTTTTTCAACAGGATATACTCCAACCATATTTATTCGAACTGCGTGAATTAACGAGGGGAGCGAGTGTTCATTGTGTGGCAATGGGGCAACGACATGGCATCACACGACTTACAAATATCCACAATTCTCTAGGCTTCGCTTTATCGAACTAAAGGGAAAAGAATCTTGTTCGATCGATACGGAATAAAATCTTGAATTCCCATGAATCGCAGCATGTTGCTTCCCTGCTTACCATCAATACTGGAAACTGCCAAAAGCTAAGCATAATATTGCTTTCACTATTGCATTGCACAGCAAAAGTCATCACTCTGACGTCACCCAGTCCTGTGCTAGTCCCATAGATCAACTTATGAAACCCAATCGAACTCTCATAAACTCAGAGTAGTCTGAGGCACACTCCTCACGGGGTCAAAACACGCATGACCCCACTGGAATGCATTGTTGTCAACATTCTGTTTTTAGATTATTGCATTGTGCATGCACAATTGCACTAGTGTGTGTCGTTTCAAATTCAACAAGTGGAGAACAACCAAACTATCCTCAATTCCGTGGTGTGT
>UZAN01046983.1:17363-27643 GCA_900618425.1 Echinostoma caproni
TGAGCGTCCACAAAGGATGGCCACCAAGATGGTTAAGGGATTCCAATACCTGTCATACGAGGACAGATTGCGATCATTGGGACTATATTCCGCTCAGTATCGCCGAACTCGAGGAGACTTGATTTTGACGTATCAAATACTGAAGAACCCAAACCATCCGTGTCGATCGCTTCTCATGTTATCGAACAATTTACACCTAAGGGGACACCGTTTCAAACTACTAATTCCAAAGTCTCGACCGGATTGCCGGCGCCAGTCTTTTGCTGTCAGAGTATGCAAATCTTGGAATGCCCTTCCATCTCATGTCGTTTGTGCACCCACTATTGAATCTTTCAAGCAGAGACTCGACAAAATCTTGGCACACCTCACATTCGTACACTAAAGGCAAATGGGATTCACTGTAGCCTACATTCTCTATCTCCTACCCGGATCCCTGTGTGGCTCCTTTTTTGATGTGTAACGATTCATCTATGTAAACATCCTATGGGACAAGAGAAGCACCAGCTTGTAAGCTATTCCCATAATAAAACTTTGACTTTGACTTTGAATATGTAGGTCGAGCAAAGGACGAAGGAGCCAACCAAAAAGACAACTACTGATATCACGAAACCTCACCGATGGTTTTATTGGTACGCTCTGCAGAGCGAAGAGAGAAGCGTACGGTTTAGTAGCATTGCTGAAAGTGAAGGACCAACGTAGCATCACCAAATAGGTGGTAGTAGGCCGGTAAAACAACGAGCTGCGCATAAGGAGCAGGAGCATACGCGGATAGAGTTGATGTGGTCACTACACCATCTTTCTCTCGCCCCCAAGATATCCTTCTACTCTTATACATCACTTTTAACATTTTTTCCGTCCGTGGGTCCCTTGAGTGAGCTATTGTTAAGCTGTTGTAATATCCCTCAAGCTATCCCTGAGATCGTTCAATTGCCCGTGGGACCTTCAGTAGCGGAATCGCTTTACAAATCCAAGTTTCTTAAAAAACCTGAAACACCAAGATTCTCAAAGCACTACGTTACTCAATCCGAGCTCATATGGTGCAAGAAACTGAACTTCTTCTAGCTTCACCGCAGTTCCTGTGTCCTGTCCTGAGTTCAACATAAAAACAAAGATCTATCAGTCAACTATTGACTCGAAATGTTGGGAGACAAAGGAAGCGCCGGGAACAAAACATCTGGTCGGACGACTGCAGAGAACCATCGTTCGTCCAATAGAAGCTGAAATTCTAATCGAGTTGGTAGGTGCCGCTCCTGTGAGTATACCTCCAAATAAATTTCCAGGCGCTCAATTGGCTCTAGTCATTTTCAGTCCTGCGCACCCTCAACGGAATTGAAATAAAGTAAAATTATTTTAATTTTTGAATGCTGTTACTATTTACCTTTTATATTTTGTCATTTATCACGAGTTCCTACACTACTTCGGATTTGGCAAACTTTCAGGTGAATTTTTCCGTGCTCTTGCCCTCCCTGAATTCCGTACTGCAGATTGTCATAAACGTATCAAAGCTCGCTATCAATTCGGTTGTTGCCTCGGTATTTTTCTTGGGATTGCCGAAATAAGATTGCTGGCCTGGGTTTTTCACTCGTCCCAACTAAGTCCGTTTGAGGTACTGACTGTTTATTCAAATGGGATCTATTGGTATATTTTGATGGTTTTTAAAATACCAAATACCGAAGTTATACAGAATGCACTTTCGTAAATGGTGTGAACAACATGTGTTCATCGTTCTTTTAAAACAGGTCATTATGGCGTTGTATGTATTCTGAAATGAAGTATTATTCATAAATTGAGTTCCTTAGACTTAAGGGAATCAGAAAAAGAACATTTTACTGCATGACAGATAAACATTGGTGTCTTTTCTGTTTGACCAAAGTTAATCCTCGGATAAAAACAAAAGAGAGTGAAAATCGTCATACATTTCATTATTTGGATGGTAAATCATCAGATATAATCGCTCACGGCAAGCAATTGTACAAAAAGACAGATGAACTAGCATACAACTATAAGAAATATGTTGGGTATCCTCGAAAGTACATATGTGTCTGAAACATGCACCCCTTGGGGATGGGAAATCAGGAGATACAGCACATCCTGTGTTATCAGTTCGCACTTCTTACTTTCTTTTAAATTACAACTGACAAAAAATGAAGGAATCCACTCATCGATATTCTCACTTCATGCACTTAAGTGAATGGTCGTTATGGGGTTCAGAAAAATTACTGATCGATAGGATCGATAGTTCAATCGCTGTATAAGTGCGAACAAATATGTGCCCCTTTCACAGTCCGGGAACACTGGAGTCGTGCGCGTGATGCACTCTGTCGCACTGAAGTCACGCTCTGTGAGCACTTATGCTTGCAGGATTATCAATTTCATCCTCTCGTTGCAGCCAAATACAGAATTCGTGGAGCTGCGTCCAAACGCAATTAGATTGGCGGGTACCGAATAAACAAACGATGGTTGTTTCTAACACAGCTAAACCCAACCACTCGCAGGATTTATGTGAAATACTTGCGTATTCCTAAAAAGTCAGAGATTTTTGTTCCCAAACAGATCAATGTTTTCTGTTCATCCACCGTTGATCGTAGATCAGCTCATGGGGCACTGGCTGCATATGCACAGAGTAACCTGCTCGGGAATGATCCCCATCTCTGTTCACCATCTACCCCATTTAGGGTATTAGTTGCTTGGATCAGTTGCCACTGCCTTCTTTATCGATTTTAGGATAGATTCTAGTAGCAATGTCATCCTTGTAATGGTACTTATTGGACCAAGTTGATCATCGTTAATTTTGGGATCATTTACGATAAGGCAAAGTCCTTTGAAAGGATCCTTCTGTTAATACGACATTTTAGCCACTACTTCCTACTGATTTCATCTGTTGATTAACTATAGGTTCCCCTAAGGGAATAGTATAATAATCCCCTAAAAAAACAGCTGTTTTTCTTATTTTTAACCTGGAGGAGAAGAACAGGATACTTTGAAGATCAGACGTATTATTCGACGTAGCCAAATAAGATTATTACCTAAAAAGGCAACTGTAATAGCTATATTAAACCTAGAGCTGAGGGCCGAAAGCGAATAAAATCTGACCATTCAGATAAAATTGTTAGAGGACATCTATATCAGTTGGAAGAGCCTGCAGAACGTTTCATCTTTTTTGAGGGAAGCATCTGCATCTGCGATTATGTAATAATNATAGATTGCACTGAACTCAGAATTGTCATTATATTTCTGTCCAGCTTCATCTTGACCTGGTGGTTGGGGTTTCATGATACCCCTCGTTCTGTCTTTGGTTCGTTCCTTCATCCGTTGCTCGACGTGCTTATTCGTGGAAATCATTATTTTCGACGCTAAAGATGAAACGGCTTTTACTTGTCATCCTAAAGGATTATTGAAAGTGAGCTCATTTATTAAGTCTATATATTCTATAGGTGGATGTATCTGATATAACTAGTAATATTTACACCGGTTGCAGCTAATATGAAACTAACTAGCATGCTTTTTTGTAAAACCTTATAAGTGTGAGCGAAAACCGAGTAGAAGGATCGCCTCACACTGATGATGAGTACAATATATCTAGTATCACTATCACTGACATTCAACAAATCTCTCGGCTTACCTCAGCTGCTTTCTTGTCTGTAATCAAGATGGAGCGCAACTGGCCGTTCATATCAAAGAACACCTCGCGGTGACCACTCGTTGGTGTATTGGCCACAGCCAAGGTTTTCAAATACAGCACTTTACCCGGCTCCAGTTGGACCTAAAGCAAACGTAATAAGAAACCGGTTGGCGTGAACATCGAAGGAAAATTAGAAACAAGCAGATAGAAGAGAATGAGCACCGCTTACAATTACCATTTTCAGGTGTTGTACCCTCCGCATAGTTCGAGTAGTGCAGCATTGATACGCAAAGAAAACAAGGTAAATACTACAAAACTAATGACATTTTCAGAATGTCGGTAATTTCAGTGAAAGAATGAATATGCTGAAGCTGACTTAACGGGTTGAGTAGCAAGTATGCATCATAAGAGATGTTGACTGCCTGCTTGGCAGAATAAAAAAATAATAAGAAGGATTCTTCATCGGAATACACAAAGCCCTGGACTTTTTCTAGAACCGATGGCGTCCACACCATGACTGAAATGCTGAATATTTGATTGTAAACGAAACCATCAAGTGTGTTTTTTGATGGCTTATCACACATAGCAAACACTGATTAGCTTAAAGGCTTAATATTGTTCTGGTAGTGAGTCCACTATAATGACCCGTTTTGATCGGTTGGAAAGAGATTAAATTTAGTTTAATAAAGGGATATAACTGTAATAATTGAATCATTTTGTTTCCCAGTTTTCATTAGATCTTTTTCCAACACTGACCCCATTTTGCTGCATTTTGTTGGTTGTTTAGGTTGAATTCACTTAATTTCATGACTAAGACGGCAGTATTTTTATTTGTCCTTTTAGCTTTGGTTTTGCTCCGTTCGTTTTTAGCGATTCGCTTTCCTTCCGGTTCTGTGTAGGTTATTCCCATCGTTGAAGATATGATCACTGATAACATTCAGGTTACCTTTCTCATTTGTAAACAATTTTTTTTCACCCACGTCAGTAGGCCTTAGTCAGGTTGCATTTCGTCTCCCTACCGTGATCCGAAAATTTGTCTTTGCTTTCATTCAATCGGCTCGTACGCTGCAATGAATTGTGACATTAAAATTCACCACACTTAATTTGTATGTGCGATTGTACAATAGCATGATCCTATTACATCGTGGTCTGCATTCGATTTAAATAGCGTGCATTCCGAAAATCTCTTTGTAATAGTTTGGCCTGCTGAGTGAGTGTTTTGAAATTGTTCAGTGACCAGACTTTCTGTCTAGAAATCATTACAACCCATTGCTATCCACGTCCGATATTATCCAGCAATAGAGGTAGACGTATGCTTGAGCATTTACCGGAACTTCCTCGTTGATTTTCGGCCCAACCAGGAACACCCGTGTTGGCAGTTTTGTCACCGGCCCGTAGTGAGAACGGAATTCTTCGAAGTCATCAAAGACCTGTTTGGACAAAGAGAAGGAAAAACAGATGACAATGTTCCGCAGGTTGCGCTCGTGTGTAAGCCATCACTATGAATAAGGTCAATCAACTTAGTTACCATGTTCTTGGTCTGCAGTGGGAGGTTCACTGGAATTGAGAGAATTAAATAGTTGATCTGTAGCATAGCGGGCTACTCTTTTAGAAATACATTTACCGGTCGTCTGTTTACAAATAACTGTGAGCTGAATTTTAATCTTACAACATTTTAACCAAATTTTAAACTGTTTGATTTTGAAAAGACGCAAGAATATTTGCTTCCGGTTATCACAGGCCGCTCGAATCACAAAATTGTCAAGGTAATTTTAATGTATATTAGTGTCAAGTTGTCACGGTTGATCAAGAATTAACGATCAGTTTGATATCAACTCGAAGTTAACCCAGAACATTAGTTATATTACCTCTTAGTTTAGGAATGCTACTCAGAGGTCATATTCATGATATCCAAGAAACACAATCCCCATTGTCATCAATCACATGCGTTATCAGGTTAAAAATCATTATTACATCCGTAATCCCCGTTATCCAGGACAGAAGTTAAATTAAACTGTACCTTTGGATACAACGCGGACGACATCACATCTTTGTCGGAGAAATCGCGACGGAATTTATCTCGAAGATCAGTTGCATGCTGTTTGAAGTCGAAAGGTGGCAAGGATTTCCCAATTCGCTCTGTGTGACTTGCTTTCCCATGAAGTACCTGGAAAAGAATAACAAATTCGGGCATATCCAAACACTGTATATTAAAGAACGAAACAGTGAATATAAAGAAAGTATAACAAACGTTGAAAAACTGAAACACGATCGTTTCCATCGTTACCGTTTTATACACTTTTTATTGCTGTCACACATATTACACAAGTTTATAAAGCTAAAATAATAGAAATGTAATAAACAGCTTTGGCTGAGGGACTTTTAAGTTATCGCAAGTAGTTAACTGGTCGGTGAAAAGTATCTTGCATATGAAGATCAAAATGGATTGTACGACAGTGAACCTCCTTTTACCGAAACGTTCCAGAGAATTTGGGGGGCCACTATTTAACCAACACGAGCTGCTGATTGTTGGGTTTCTCAGGAACAAGATTTGTAGAAAATAGCGAATTTTCTGTACTTACAAAATTAAAAACAATATAGTTTATTTATCAGTTGAAAACAAGACATAAATTGGGTGACAGAAGTCGGATTAACAGAAAGAGTCACCGGTCAAGAGGAACTGGTGACGTCCCCGGGAAACACGTGGTTTTGCTGATTTGTTTTCAAATATAGACAAATCAGAACAACTTTTGGCCTGAAGCAAATTTCCACCCAGTAATTAATATCTACTGATCCTAAGGGTTTTACCATAACTAATTGTTTGTCTGTTTCACTACTTGAATTATTTGTTGATTTCTAACCCTGTTGATGGTGTTTATCGCGAATGAAGGTAAAAGGATACTGACTTATGGACGTATTTGTTTTTGACGAGAAGAAAACATCGAACTCTGGATCTCGGAATTTTTTCAGAGGCATTGGATTTCTTGGTCAATTAATAGTTTTTTCAGGGATTTTGTTTCTGGCAAACTAGTTTACAAAAGTTTTATCTAGCCGTTAAACCCGCCCAAAAGTTTTGGTCACTTGCTCTGTGAGTACGGATAAACTTTTATCGTATGACAGATAACTCGATAATCCGAGGATTCAAATGCGATGGAAGTGTTTATGATGACCGACAAAGAGGAGTGGACAGCTGTTTGGGGCTCATAAGCAGTGCATACTTTCACTGTCCCTCCCAAGACTCCAACCGCGAACATCGGGTTGGGACTTCAAACCCTTACTCTTGAGCTACCCGGTCGACAGTCATTGCCTTGTGCGAATGGGTCGATAAATTTAGAGCATCAAGCTTGGATTAGCCTATTCGATTGTTCAGAGGCAACGGGCACACTTGATGGTCTTAGGTGTGAGTTTCGCTCCTTGAGAGATCGTTAATTCCCCACGAGATAAGAGCATTCAAATGCAAAGTGTCTGTGATGACGATCTCACAAGGAGTGAAAACCACACCAAGACCATCAAGAGTGCTTGGTGCCTCTGAACAATCGAATGAGCTAATTCAGCCTTGGTACTCTAAAATGATTATCCGGAAACTTCAGTGATTGAAGGAGCAAGTTGTCGTACTAATTACAACGGCATTTCCTAGAGCATTATACACTCCAAAAACCAGTCCTTACCTTGGTTATAGTTACCGCGGCATACTCAATCGAATTAATTCGAGCTGTCTAGAGTTATAACTGTAGAATCTATCATTTTATCTAAAATTTACAGAAACCTGTGGGGTAGTGATTTCTAAAATTACTAAATCGTATACGGAGATGATATAAAATGTGTGACAGTTTCATATTGGAGAACGTACAGGGCGGTAGAAGTTGCTGATTTCACCACGGAGAACAATAAGGTATTATTATATAACACATAAATGCAACTTACTACTTCACTGGGCCGATGAACGTTGGATAAAATGTGTGAAAGTCAGCTGGATTCAATCAATCCGTAAATATAACTTCAGAAAGGTTTATTAAAGTGCTGAAAGTTGCCGTATCGCTGAGATGTGTGATTGATTTATATCTGACAATTCGAAGACCTCAGGAATACTAACCATAATGGGAATAAAAACAGTACAGCACTACAATACGATTTGTGTTTTGGACAACTCATATATTGGAATTGGTAATATGGTATGCAAAGTTCTGCAATATTTTATTTAGTGATTCACAACAAACTTCGGTGGATTTGAACAAGTAGCGGTGGTAAGTGCTATCAGCGGAGAAATTACTAGAACCAATTTCATTACTGGTGATAGGGAATCGGAACGGATTTCATCAAACGATTTGACAAAAGTATAACTGTCTTGGGTTTGAAAAACTAAAGACGAGACTTTCGGGCGGACTTTTGTCAATCTGGCGTAACTTTATCAGAATATGTAAACCAATTAACAATGTTTTGGTCTTACAGATCTGGTATTTATCACAACAATTTGAAGTCAACATGGATTGGATAGTATGATATGATACTATAATTATGTCCTTAATTTCTGCGATTGTGGCTTTGGACTACTAGGTTTCGGAGAAAGCTTATTTTAGTGAAGCATCCTGAGAAACGATGAACTCGTTCTTCGATAGACATTTCGCCACATTTTGCGGTCATTGAGGAGGAACTGAGTACAGATGAGCACACCTGATGAATCAACCAAATGCCTACTGTTAGCTTAATGAAATCAGCCAGCTGATAAGACTAAACTAGACAGAAAAACAAACCTGTGTGCGCAGGGGCTCGGGAAATCCTCCGTGGGGAATTCCAATTTCTCCCTTGAAGAACTCAACAACCGAGGCAGGGAACGATAGCTCATCTGCCCGTTCCATCACATCCTGTGCAGTCAAATTATTTTGAACCATGAACTGAGCCAAGTCCCCGACAATCTTTGATGATGGTGTGACCTAAACATGAGTGGAATCAGAAAACAAATGGACAATGTGCAAGACAAACTCAACTGGTGGTGATGCAAAATGAGAATCTCTGATGAGATCCCAAAAACGTACTGTATTTAGATGTTCAACTCTGAAATTCCGCAGCAGAACGAGAAAAGAAATTAATTTCGAATTTCTTTACTACTGAGGCTCAATGTATAATGTCATTTCCACGGAAACCGGGACAAATTCATTTTCAAGTCATTCCGTGATTTGGTACAGATTTGGGTCCTATCTGTCTGATAATCTGGAATTTTCTCGGGAATGCACATTGTCTGAGTCATCATTTGAAAAGAGTTTTCAAATCCCAAAGTAACCTACAAATAAGTCTTTCAAATTAATTACCTTTTGTGAAATAAATATCAGAATATACTGTAAATCACGCGCATGATACAGGTTTAATGAATATCTAGAGCTAAATAAAAATAATAGATAAACATTTTCATTAAATAGGTAAGCGGACCACTCAGTATAAAAAGACTAATTACATCGATGTTGTCTGAATTGTTCGGGATTAACACTGACAATCTAAGATCACGCTATTTCCCCTGAAGATTTAGACATAATATTTTTGAAGTGGGATACGATAGATCTTTGTGCAGGTGCTAAAACCTACGGTGAACAGAGATTTTACAATTAATATTGATTGTTATCCATCAAACTCAATCTGAATAGCGTACACCTCTTCGAAAATGTGTATTGTAAGCAAAGGGTTATTTTATGATTATGGTGACAGAGGGTGTTATGAATGCGAGCACCAGTTGGACGACTTGATTAAAGGTCCGATTGAAACTTTTGTCATTGAACAAAGCAAATAGGATCAATGAAAATTATGAAGGTGTCTACCCGTCTCAACAATTGACGGTCTCGTTCGCGGCACATGAAGCAGCCAGCATCCGAAACCTGGTGCGCAGAACATGACGACCGGACACTCTCCATTGCGCAAAATCTTTTCAGAGCAGTACGTGAGCTGCTTACACAATACCTATAATCTCCTTTTCTCTATGCTTTTATGTACTAACCGCCGTGACAAAGATATGTTTAACCTCAACGATTCAAACGAAACTTGAGATGAATCCAGACCTATACCCTTAATTGGCTTAATTGGCTGCAATACAATCGTCACGAGGAAGGTAATTTACATTATTCAAGAAATTTTCCAATTCATATTCATTATTATGATTACACTTCTCTATGAAATCGATGCCCATGTATAAACGTTTCATCAGCTTCTAGAAACCGAGAAGAATCCCTCAAACACTCATCGTTCTCCGTTAGTATCTTGCTTATTGGACAAATCCTTTCGTTCCCTTTATTAAACATTGACTAGTTTAACTGACTGTGGCAGATCAATGCCAGTTGACTAGCATCTCTCTCATAGATCTTACCTTTATAATATTGCCAAGAAGCTGATTTGCTTCAGTATACTTTTTCTTGACCTGTTCGAATTGATCCCCGAGACCGAGGGTGAATGCCTGGAACTGTAAGTTTGTGTATTGACCACCAGGGATTTGGTTCTCATAGACATCTGCATTGCCCGATCGCATTGTTACTGTGCTCTCGAACGGACCGTACAGTCGTCTAGTCTGTTCCCAATAGGCAGAATATTTGCCCACCGTATCCAAGGACAAACCGGTGTCACTGTGTTGGTGATGGTGAGACAGTCAGATATCATAAAAGCACAAAAACGTATAAAA
>UZAN01046984.1:10165-24633 GCA_900618425.1 Echinostoma caproni
AGGGTGACCAGCCGCAACCCTAGACACCCACCCCCAACCATACTGAGGCCTTGGGAGGCGTCTGGCCCAATTTTCCTCCTAATTCTTGACGCACATTCTTGCGACATGGTTCGACTGATTGGTGCAGCTTTCGTAACATTCTGGCTTCCTACCCCTGGAATGACTGTTTCTTTTCCTCCGATTTCTCTGTCTCGGCTTCGAATTTTTCCTAAGTTCTTTAACAAAGCATGCATCTGTTTATTCCTCATTTCACTAAAACCAGCAAGCCCATTTCTCCAAATTGGTTTAACCACCTCGCGCTGTCCCTAAACAGAAATCAGCGTTCCGCCGCTGGTGTCGTTCACCTTCCCCCAGTTCCCGCCAATGGTTTTTGTTTGAGCGAAACAATTGCACAACTATCATAAAGAAGGCTAAGGAGCACTTTGCTGAGCGCAAAGCAGCACAATTGGCGACCGCTCCTTCTGGATGCCGGACATTCTGGTCACTCGCTGAGGCTAGTCTCCTGTATCTTTTGTTCCGCTAACTTCCCATCTGCTATTAAACCATCTGGTGACTTAGTATCCCATCCGTTGGAAAAAGCTTCCCATTTTCCTTCCAGTTCTACCCTACTAGAATCACCCATCCAACCCTGCACATACTACGGCAAACCATCTTTTCACACTGCTCATTTCCACTCGAAGGATACGTCAAATCCTCTTATCGCTGGATCCGACGGGATTCCTCCCATTGTCCTCAAAATGTGCGCCCCATAACTGGCTCCCCTCCTACGCCACTTATTCTGTCTGTCCCTCAATTCCGAGATATTTCCAACCCCATGGAAAATATCGGAAAACTGATTGATGTGAGAGAGGTGGGACGGTAGTTGTTTGGGTTAGAGTGGTCGCCGCGTTTTGGGATGGAAAATATTTCTGATATTTTCCATCCCAGAACGCGGCGACCACTTTGACCCAAACAACGTAAGTCCCCTTCGCCCGATGGAATACATCCAGCAATCGTAAAACCGATACTGGATATAAGTGGCGGGACCACTAAAGAATCTATACGAACCCATTCTGGACCAGAGCAAGCTCCCGAGGGACTGGAAAACAGCTTTTGGTTCCGTCAACTACAAATAGCCGTAAACTAAACTCAAACAAAAGGGGAAAATACATAACTGGACCAGGGAATTCCTGACCGGTCGCACGTTTTAAGTGAGGATTGGGTCAAAGTACCTGCTGAAGCCATACCCACTAGTGGAGTACCACAGGACTCCGTACTCGATCCCTTACTGTTCCTCATTTCAATAGACGACTTGGCTGCCATTCTACGTTCACCTTGCTTTATCTTTGCAGATAGTGGGATCAACGAGTCGGAAGCAATTACAAGACGACCTGCGTAGAGCAACGGAATGGACAACAATATGGGACCTACCACTGAATGCAGAGAAAAGCAATTTACCATCTCGTGCTGAAGAGCACCTATTACTCTAACTAGGAGGGGGTTTCACCACAGGGGTTGTAAGAACTAGCAGAGACATCGGTGACGGCAGATTTTCACTGGATGAACCAGTGTGCACTGGCTGCGTCAAGTGCGAGAAGAGAGCTGTTCAGGCCTAAGTCAATACTATCGTGTACGAAACCCAACGTATTCCTCCCCCTTTACAAATCCATAGTTAGGCATTACTTGGAGTACTACAGATTTAGACTCTGCTTCAAAAAAGGATGCGGCCTGTTTAAAGAAAGTGTAAAGATTAACCAACCGGCTCAATTGGGTATCAAGGTGTATTGTATACCTTGGACGTTTAGCCCCGTCCAATGGGCGTATGGACGGGTTCAAATGTTCAAGGTGCGTATGCTCGGCAAGGGCAGAGGTGTATGCTGCCGAGCGTGTCCCCAGGTCGCGGATAGAGGAACAATCGCCAATTCGCGGTTAATCGGGCATAAGATGGGCTTAATCCCCCTCCCCCGAATAAGCAGTCGCTGTCGATCAGCGGCAGTGCTCGAGGATGTTTGAGGATGGGCTCACTAATTGGCAAGGGTTCTCCATACACAACACTAAATATATCTTTTGACAGCACTGTGGCGCGGTGAGTATGGCCAGCCACTGAATATACTCATTGAACCCCTTGCCTGGTTCTATCTATCCGACAAGGTTCTCCAGAGGAGGTGAATGAACCAATCAACTTATCACCGGCTCACTTGGAACAATGTTAGTATCTCGTAGTTCGCACTTGGTTGCACTCTCGAGCAAGGCCTACTCCGAACTGGGCGACCGAGTAGTACAACAACCCACAACGCATACAATAAAATATGAAATCTCTGTTATCCAAGAATTTGTACCCACAGGTTTCCTTATTAGAGAAAATCGTTCTACGATGTACACATCTTCCTGTTTTCCACACACACACCCCTCATATGCACCTCCAATATTTCTAATTCTATCGGGGTCTTCAGACAATCGCACTAACAGTTGTGCCTCAAATGGAAATCCTTCCCCTATTCTCTTGCGTATTGCCTCGAATAGCTCCCAAGTCTCACCGAATCTTCCACCGGCTGAAGCTATTCCTTATCCTCCATGCCCTTTCAAACTAGCCACACAACATGCGTACCCAGAGTTATCTTCATCATCATCGTATAGCTGTATTGCACTGCTCTACGGTTGCGGGACCTGGCCCCTCTGCGTTGAGAATGCTGATCGACTTTCCGTATTTGACCACCGATGCCTTCGTTCTCTCTCTCTATATGTATCACACACGCCTGATGCCAGACTACCAAACAAATTGTGGTACAATAATAATATGATAATAATAAAAGAAAAACGCTCCACGATTTGCAAGTGGACTGCCAGGTTGCCCAGGCCAAGGCAGGTGAATTTTCTTGGGGAATCCATAACCAGAGCCTTTGGTTAACCAAAACGTGACCCGCAAGGCAGCGGGGTGGAGTGCGAAAATCGCAATCCATTGGGAGCCGGTGTCCAGTTCATCGGATCATACGCCTTTCGGACGGAATCAAACGTCCAAAGAGCCCAATCGAGCCGGTGACCATTGCCACAACCGGAAAGATGTGGGTGTGGCTCGTACGCCTCTTTGGTTTGGAATCAGGGTTTTTAGCAAACTCCTAGGTGAACTGCCAGTAGTTTATCAACCCGGCTATAGCCCCGGATATCGGCTTTTCGTCCCCTCACTTTCGTGCAAAAGACCTCCGCCATGAGAAGGCAGTAAGTAGGACTTCCTCAACAGAGGCTATTTGAGACGCTTGGTTGTATGGGAGCATTTAGCGAGGTGCAAGGGACGGGTGATCAGCCGCAACCCTAGTAACCCACCCCCGACCATACTGAGGATTCCGGTCTACACCGCCTATACCTGCCCATCTTCTGCCTCCACGCTTTCTTTGCACATGTTGGGCAAGGCTGGAAGAAGCCCCGCGGCGGTCAGACCTAAAACTGCGCGTAACCCCAGGATTGCTTGACCGGTTTCTCCACCAGATTCGAACAATGCTGCGTAGACAGCGGTACTAGAAAAGCTGAGGGATATGGCTCAGAATAGAAGTCAGTGGAGCGATTTTTGTGCGGTTTGTTTGTCGAAATCCCGTTGACCATAATCAACATGAAAACTTGAGAAAATCTGTCCCGTGACACTAACAAAAAAAATGTTCACTTGTTTTTTCCATATTCCTTTCATCAATATGTATTCTTTTCTACATTTTCTCATTGTTTTTGCGTTGGTACCATTCTTGTCCGCAAGCCAATATGATTATGTACATATAATGTAGCCCCGGATCTTCGTTTTTCGTCGTCTCACTTTGGTGAGAAAATACCTCCGACACGAGAAGATATGGATTAGGGCTTCATCAGCAGAAGCTATTTGAGGCGATTAGTTGTATGTTTTGTGGGGTGCAAGGGGGGGGGGGGGGACGNGAGCCGCAACCCGAGTAACCCGTCCCTGACCGTACTGAAGGCTTTCAGAGGTACGTTTGCTATATTTGACTAAACTGAGCCAATCAATTTTCAAGGAAGTCTGACGGCGCTGCTTTCCCAGCTTGTCAATTGCCTCAAGGGGTATCTGATAGGAGATTTCTACTTATTGGGTGGACGGGATCTACTGCCTAATCCAGCAAATATTAAAGCTTCTGTCTAACTAAAAGAGATGCAACCGGCTACCAAGCATCAGCATCCTGCTTCCTTGCAGTCCACACAAAGTTATGCTAAGGCTTGAGGTGCGTCCTTGAAGGATCGGCAAAATTGAGGACTTCTCTTAAAGCATAACCTATCTAACTGTCGCCATCGTACAGCGAAATGCTGTGAAACGAAATTAATTGATGCTGTGGAATATCGAATGTTACGACCTATGAAGAACAGTCTACTGCTGTTTCGTCCTGGTTGGAACTTCTCTTAAGTACGTAGTGTTATACTTCCCAACTCAACCGTGAACTCGGGTTGGAGGTCGAAATTCCCACCTCGAACTACACTACCCACCTTATGATTTCCATGAGGCGGGCTTATCTTTTCCAAAAAGCCGTCCAAAGTAAACCAAATAAAAACTAACACGTAATTGCCTTCGTTCGTTTAGCCAATCATCGGGGCGTCCCTCTTCGGGTACAATCTTTACAGATATCCACTCAAAACATGAATATCGTGCCTAGTTAGTTGAGTCAGTATCTGTTATTTGAATGCAATGGCAGGTGTTATAAACGAGATCCTGCACTCGTGTGCACCGAAAGTTAAGTATTGGAGTCGTATTTCTGAAGACTTCTGTATGCTATGACGATAATACCAATTCATTATTTTTTGTTTTAGGGTTTTTAGCATGTATATCGATCGTTGTGATGTCTAAACTGGTGAGCAGAAGACTTCAACGATCTCATGTATCCTGTCCTGAATGGGACACACATTCAGTTGCGGGGAATTCCGCGGATTACTCATGGTATTCAACTGCTATTGGAACATCCAGCAATCACCGTGGGGCCCTTGTCGACAATAGAGTCAAAGTGGTGGTTTCGGTAGAACAGACACTTTATGACGTCGTCGAGCTGCTGGAACAACGTCTGGGTCTCTGTTTATCCGATTGCCAATTTTACCTGCAAGATCGAATAAAAGTAAGTAGCATACTTGAGCATCTATCTTTCATATCTTAGTTACGAGGTGAATCTCCGTTGGTGGAACATTGTGTCGAAATTTCCGGTCTCGTACAACTGCTCCTAGAGATAAAAACCGCTCATGGGGGTTATCCAATGCGTTTGAATGTGGTCGACATTCAGATTCCAGAGCATTTGGATCAAAGCCAGTCTGGGTATTCGTCTTCCAAGTCCGGTTTACCAGCCCTCACGTACTCGAATGCATCCACAGTGAACTCACTCCAGGTATGTGCGGTTCATTCGTTTGCTAGTAATATGCACTGACTGAAAATGGTTATGATCTCCGTTCTTCTGCGTAGTCGCAGTAAAATGCTTTGGTGGACGATCCCGAGCGAATTTTTCTAAGCATGGAGATTTTCCATGAGGACTCTCCNATATATATATATAATTTTTTATGCTTTACATACCGTAATATATATTATACTCTAGTATTCGTGTATACAAAAATCACATCAGCCCGGTTAACTTTATGCTGGTCCTGTAGGTTTTGTTAAAAGAACTATTTTATTATATCTGAGCTGCAGTCCATGGAAGTGTACACTGAGACGACAAGTTGCATTTATCGTGGCTACGACTTCTTACTTCTGTACGAGCGTCTAAGTCTTATTGCAAACAACTATCGAATAGGATCGCGAGACAGAATACGGTCCGACAGCGTGGCTTCAGCTCTCTCCCTGAGAGATTCGCAGCTTCAGGGAAGCGTTATTGAAAATTCGTGGCCTGATTTGAGGGAAATATCAGTTGTATAATGAAGCTAGAGTCTTGAATGCGAGTCTCTTGGATGCAACACACCTCAATGGCTGGGGTCTCGAGCATACGATTTCAACACGCCTGTTGTCATATACCAGTCAGAGTGCACATATTGTTACTAGTGTGAGGGGGATATTGAGAACGAAAAGCTTCAGTTGTCGAGTTAAGATGCGAGGGATAAGCTGTAGAATTTACACGAGGCACTGTTAGGTACAATTATCTGAAGTTTCTGACAAATGAACGTTTGAGACAGGGGCAGGGCGGCAATGAGATGGATAAAGGTAGGAAAATTAGCTCGTGGATGCATCTCCACTTTATCTTGTAGTTGTGTTATGGCTTTTGACTGATAACCGTGATCGTTTCTCCTGTCCTACTGGTTTATTTGTCCTATCCGTTCGAACGACTGATGAATGCGAGACCTGGCCTCTCCGAGCGGGAAATGATAATCGACTTTCTGTATTCGACCTCTGATGTCTCCGAAGCAATAATTCACTTTTGCTACCTCGGGCATCTACATGATTTTACCACTGTTGTAAGCGTAGCTTATGGATAACAGCTATTTCTACCTGTCTTGTTTCTTTTTCAGTCATCATATACCAACAAACCCCGATCAGAGGAGTCGCGTTTGGCCGCGTCCGAGACCACCGGTTCAAATGTGACTCATGCTACCCCGGATCCACCATGTATATCTCCTCTCATGGTGGCCGTCGCAACCGCTGCTGCCGCAGATATCGCGGCCGGTGGGACAGGTCTTCCTGATACGGACCCCGATCAAATAAAGCAAGAAGCTGTTACAAATCGTTTGGTTTCGGATGCAGATCGCACATCGCCCGGTGATACAGATATCAGTTCCACTCTCTCCTACTCTTCATCTATGCATAATATTGGGTCCATTTTCCCCATGCTCCCGACGACCTATGATTATGACAGCGTTGCCCGTTGGGTAGCGGACAATCATTATCGGCGATTGATGGAAATGAACGATATTCCCCGTGATCCTGCCAAATGGAACTCCACCCAGGTCAGTGATACCAGCTTCTAGCGTACGCGCATTCTTGATCAGTATCCTGGTGGTACTATTGGCTTTTACTCTTCTTCTCATTGTTCAACCAGACAAGTAGCCGAAAGATGAAAGCCTAAACTAGCATTCGGAAATGTGAGGTTAATGGCTGTGCAAGTTGAAACAAATTATTACCAATGACTCCCGTCTACCGTTCATTGTTCTTTTAAATTGTCACCTCTAACACTCAACCCTGCAGGTGTATAATGTGCATTCGCATGCCATTGTCTATTTAAAAAGTTAAAATTTATCGATTTGCCTGCTCAAACTAGGCAGTGCTGTTTACAGAAAACAGGTTTCGACAGAACATTAAACTTTTTACCGGAACAACTTGGTATTATTACATTTCACGCTTGTCTGAATCCAGGTCTTACAACAAAATCACGGTAAAATTGAGAAAACTTCCGAAAACCCCAGTGGGTTGGTGCATCATCGCCCCCCTTTAAAATATCCTCACGAAATGCGTCTGATTGCATTCACTTGATGGGGCTGTTTTCACTAGAGTGAGAGGGTGAAAGGACAATATCCGGGATTATAATTGGGTTGATGCATCAGCTATCTAGTCTTTTTAAATAAATATTTCCCTTTTTATTTGTTGAATTTATGCAAGTAGGATTTTTTTCATCAGAAGGCTTGGTGACACTTTAGGGTTGCCTGAGGTGATTTAGAGAACAGGAGAGAGGTTGCTGTTGGTGAGTTCTCCGAGCAAGAAGTGTTGTTCGCAGACGTTTCGTAGCCAAGCCAGGCAACATCATCAGTGCGACTTCGAGGAGATAGTTGGGATGGGATTCATCCACACGAACTCTTGGTTACCGTTTCAGTGACATCCAGTTTGTGATGGTCATTAGTTTCACTGGGCGTATTTCACTCTTTGGGTTGTGCCCAAGGGACAGGTGACACGACATTGGATACTGGTCCTCATGAGCTGCGGTTCCCCGCCGCCTTACGGATCAGGCTAACCAAAGACTCGTTCTAATTCCGCCAGGGAATTCACCTGCAACCAAGTAGCCTTGATTTTGAAGGTTGTCAATTTATCGCCCCAAATTTAATCTGTTCGAATCTTATCACCACAGTCTAGATTGCCCCTTGTCTTTGTACTGCAGGACAGCCCTTTGACTGATTTTTTCCTCTTCCTGGAAAATTAAACATTTATCTGTACAATAAAAGATTGTAACTCCTAAACCCAACGGTAGCTTTGTTACATCATTATCTTATCGCCTTCTGTATTATTTTGAAACCGTACCATCTCGTTTCCACAAGTACATACGACGTAAGTTTGTTCAGGTCATTTGACGAGGAAAGATTTCCCTCTGTTCATTCCTATCGTATCAGGTCATTATGTGGATCAACTGGGCCTGCAAACAATTTCGCATAAATGGCGTTAAAGGCGACAAGCTCTTTGATATGCCCGGTTCACGTATGCTCGCTCTCAGTGCAGACGACTGGAGGCGCTTGATTCCCAATGCTACCGTCAACTTTCTTACGCACTTGGAACTTCTCAAGCGTTGTCGTGAAATCTGTACGTCTCGTTCACAGATACTTGACTTATTTACTTAAATGTACCGTCTGTTGACCTCCCAGCAGACTTTGATTCCATCATCAGACCACACCACACGGTTGCTTGTCCCCGTCACATGCGTTGTCCGTGTCTGGTGACGACATTCTAGTAACCCTCAGGTCCAAATATGTTTATTGAGTACATATAGATGTCGTCTGGACGAAGTGATTACACTGTACTTGAGTATCTTGGACAGTGCATGTCTGCCAATGGTCCTTGTGTCGAATAATGTTAGCGACCTCTTGGTACGTCTGTGGAAGTCGTCACAATGGTCGATCCATCACCTAGCGCAATAGCAAGACAAGCCTAACGATAGCATTAACTTTGGGCGATCCTTCTCGACGGCGTATTGGGGTCCAAGGAACGACTTAAATTGCTGTTTAGAACGTTGCTCCGGATTCAAAGCCAGTGGTCTATATGTTGTGAAGGTCTATTGTGTGAATGTCCTTGCAACAATGGTAATGGTATTTCGCTTTTAATGGAATAAACTGCTGTAAAATCTATTTTCCGGAAAGAGAAACCGTCAAGAGACCAACATGGGGTATGCATAAGTGAAGAATACAACCAGTGTTGATGAAGTTCAAACACGACCTTCAAACCGATTTGACAGGGACTTATGCTAATTGACCACCAGCATCAGTCCAAACTGCCCAGCAGGAGAGGATGATATTTGTGATCAACCTCACGGAGAGATTTGACCGCATATATACAAGGCAGAGAGATAATAAACAGAAACTCTAATGTACTCGGTCTAAATTTTCTATTTGCAGTACAACCGTCTGCCATGGTTAAACGAGCTTAACTTGATACCACAGATATAAATAGCTATACTGTCGGTGACTAGGTCATTCACGAATCCCGTCTTTTGTTTCTTACTGACAAATAGCATTATGCTGTAACCACCAATGAGTCATCGATAACATCCTGTTCATTTAATTATCAAAGCTTTGCTGATTTGTCGAATCGTCTTCATTTCAGGTGTCCCATACCAGCCACAGCCTCCACCAGCCTACACAGTTGCGCAACAATCTCAACGTCTATACCGTCAGATGAGCCGGTCTCGCCTGCGAAATTCCCGCCACGGTGGCGATTCCGCTACTACCTTGAATAGAACGTACAGTGGAAGTGAGTTCAGTTCGTTTAGTCTGATCGCCGAATTTAAGAGAATGGGCATCAGGTCTTTTCGTACTTAACTGAGTTTTCTCCATGTATGTAGAATCCTATTCGTTGGAAACATTGGTAGCGTATTATTGGATTCCTCGTTCTGTTGTATTCAGTAATAAGCAAATGCTTTACCATCCTTCCAAACGAATTTATAGTGACACCAGCCATCACTCGACAGATATTACTCATTAAAGAAGTCCATCGACGCAACGCGCCTCAGCCGTTACGCTCTTGCACGGCTCACATCGTATCGGGGCGTCCAGTTATTCTTAAGTCCATACCCCGTTGTTACTATTGTTGGTTCCCAGTAGCAGTTTCGGTTCATATAACCAACGATCAGCAGCAGCAGCGATCACTAAAGTTCGCTTTACTGTATTACACTGTACGATGATGATGATATAACTGGTAACTTTGCTTTCTTGTTGCTGTCCTTTAGGCACCCATTTGGATGAGGGAGTAGTAGAAGCAGTTATGAGGCTAGGAGCAGTACCAGAAGAAAGGTACCGGAATCGATTCAGCTATTTCTTTCCGAAAAAATCAGTGTATGCACAAACGGTACTGTTTGTGATAATCAGTCGTCACCCAGCATCTCTATTGTTTAGTTTCGTAACGGGGAAGCCATGCGATCTATGCGACCGACAGACTATTAATTTTTCGTACCGTCATGCCAGGTTTCGGTTTAATCAAACTTGTTTTTCCACCTGAATCCTACTAACTATGGTTTCCGCTCCTATTTTCTATCACTCCAAAGTGTATAATGAAAAACCTTTATGTGTGTTTGGTGTCCGGTATCAGCTTTCCGGTGCCTTTTGCCCAATCTCAGCACTGCTGATCCGATTGTTGAGCCACACACAGACGGTATCTTCAACGCGTTCTAGTTGCACATTTAATGCAAAAAATTGGGAACAACTTAGTACGTTCTTTGGTATCGTCCAAGACGAACTGGCGCAGTCCCTCAGGGGCCTTGTTCTCATCCCACGATATTTTCTCAATGAGCACAATTCTTTCATAATTTATCGCGGAGGTTCTACTCATGGAACTAATCACAAGACATTTTTCTTTATACAGACCGTTGTACTGTGATTTGTTTGGCACAGTCTGTACTCAAACGTGGTATATATATATATATATATATATATATATAAGGTCTGTTGTCGCAAGTTTTCACTGGTACAATACCTGCACATCACTTATCTGTGATGCTGCCTCGTCTAACTAAAATTGGTTATGGTTCGCGTTCCTTTTCTCTTTCCATCGATATCCACTCCTCGCACAGGTGGAGTTCTGTTCACTCCGGCCTATCCTTCGGCTGTCAACGGGATTGGCACGAGCAATTTCCATACCCGATTTCTAGGCTCCAAGTACAATTTTTTGGACGGAGGACATACGTTCTTACCTATCTCAAATACGGTTGCAGCACGTCCAGCTGTTGGAACGTGTGGATCCCTTGGGCCCGGCATCACCGGTCTGTTGTCGGTGGTCCCTCCGTCTTTGAGACCAGCAGGTCAGGTAAGAACCTGGTTGATGTGCGAATCAATGGATTCGCATTTTTCAACGATTGTGTCAAGTTCAAGAGGTGACAGTTTTCGTCTGTGTTGTACGATCGGCTACAAAAAGCGTGACATTTACATTGTTCGCGTATCCTTTATTTTCCAGTTAAAAGATTACAAATCAGACGTCGAACTAATAGATCGATGACTGCATGCATTCAAATGCATCATGATGTTCCGGAAAGGGTTTGTTCTTAAGGTTTTTATACAAAATCGTTTTATTTTCTTACCTGGATAAATTATATACGCACTATTGCAGTGGTGGTAGTGTATATATAGTACACGCACAATTGTTAGACAGATAATAGTGACATAATGCGGGATAGATAGCCGCTCTCACAGACAAGGTTTGAATGCTTGCAGTTTGCACGACATATTGCGGACAATACAGGGCCATCTGTGCTGTGCTGCAGTTTAATTATTCTCACCTGTGAGATAAACTGCAAACGTCAGTTTTTGTGTTCTTGCCATAACAGTCCCGCTCCAAACAACCAAGTACACGGTAATACATCAACAGCACCAGTCTTCAATCACTCATTTGACGGCCCGGATTGTCCGAAAAGTACTTTCTCGATTGCTTTCGTTTCTTACCATCCTTATTGATCACGCTGGTTCAATTCGTTTTCCGTTACCTAAGCGAAACTCTCTCTTTGTTCATTCCCTCCAGCACGCTAACCGTATTAATCTTTATCTAACTATTCTGCTTCATGATGATTGTGACATCCCTAATATCATCTGGACTTTAAGCTACGTTATGGAATTTCTAGAATTCGGTGGTTGCTCTCTCTTCTTGAGTCCTTTACTTTTCGACTGCTTGTGTCTTTGGAACGGACTAAAAGATTTTGCTTCATCGTTGTCAGACATGTCTGTGCTGAAAGACGGAAAACAACTTTGTTTCTTGATAGATGTAATACTATCGATCCCACGAACACCAACTATTATCATTCGTGTGCTTATTTTTCCACTACCGCTCTGCTTTCCAACACACCCGAATTAGTCTAATCAGTTGGCCCACCTAACACAAGGGACAAACACACTTTCAACGGTCACTGGTGTAGACAACCCATCAGCGGTGGCCGCAGCTGCAGCAGCCGCTGCTGCCGCGGCAGCTGCTGCGGCCGCTGGTCAAGTTCAACTGTGGCAATTCTTGCTCGAGCTGTTGACCGACTGGCGGCATCGAGAAGCGATACATTGGATCAGCGATGATGGTGAGTTCAAACTGAGCAATCCGGAACAGGTCGCCACCATGTGGGGATTACGGAAGAATAAACCAGCGATGAATTACGAAAAACTGTCCCGGGCTCTGCGGTACTACTACGATGGTGATATGATATCGAAGGTGAGTTCGGTCCCGTCCTACTTTGCAGCTGTTCTTTTTTCATGCGTCAGGTGATATATATGATTCACCTGCGACTGTGATGATGCAACAAGAGAACCACCGTGATGAATTTGCTGCGGTTTTATGAAAAAACATTATTGTTTCAGCTATCGTTCTCTCGTTTTCAATCCCTCGGTCATATGCATTGTTCGTTGTGCGTGCAGTTTGAATTGTATTTTTTTTAAACTAGAATAATCGTTACCACATTTCTCAACCTAATGTGCTCTGTGTGACTTAATCCATCATTTACATGGCCTTTGGGGAGTGAGTATTGTAGGATCAGTTTCAACCACTGAAACTTTCTTTGCGATGCGGACAATTCACCTCCGGACGACTTTCATCCGCTAGTGTAAATATCGTTGGAAAACAGATGATGGTTGAAAGAGAATTGTAGAGTATCATGATGGACAAAACGCTACTGTGTGCAATGCCACTTGAGGCTTTTCACTGGCAGTGATTAGGACTCTGGGATTGCATCTTAACTGAAAAAATAATATGCTGCTTGAAAAGATTACAAAATTACTACGCTAAGTTGATTATCGACTGTGTGGACCGCATTGAGCTGTGAGCTGTCATTGAACTCCAACAAAAGCTAATATGCTTTATTGGTAGTAATTTTACATTCTTAATCCTAGCGTCCATTTTTCCTACATAACTTGCTAATTTGATAGAGAGTAAAAGTGGTCAGTTATGAAAAAAGCAATCTAATCCCTGGGATTTGGCATAACGGATTACTTGATGGCTGTGTGATCTTATGAGCCTCTGCAATCGTAAATTTGTGTATTCCTTAATTTGAGTGGGTTAAAAGCATTTATAGTTGAAAATCAACACTGGTGGAAACCTAGTGGTGGTGGCGCAGTGGTTTAGTCGCCCCAACTCCGGTGGTAGGCGGCTTTGCTGTCACCCGGTTCTATACCACGCCTAACCTAGCGGAGCCTTATATGTTTCGCCCGATACTTAGGTTGCCGGTTACCATCACTGAATAGCAAGTCTTCGTGATTATGGTATCCGCTCCGTCTGCTGTTCATCACGCATTGGTGTATAACCAAAAAAATAGTATTAGATACATTGAGCCACAAATCGTTAACTGTAAACCATTGAAATGAGTACTCATTTCAGCGAACCAATAAAGTTCGTGTGTTATTGTCCACGGTACTTATTCTTTGTGTTACTCTTTGAGTATTCGTCTTTTTGGTGTTCAGTCACATTCCCGGAGGTAATAGAAGTTAGGTAAACTGTCACCATTAATAATCTGCTGTCGAGGTTTCTCGTTTTGTCTGCAATAATCAGAAAGTTATTGTTAATCGGAGAATGCAGAGTAAGTTGAATTAGGAAATTTTTTATGTGTTCTATTATAGTTCGTTTTAACTTCATCTGCTGTTTTTCAACGTTAATGCCATTCGAACATTTCTTTTTTTTCAACGATTTCCGCAGGTTCATGGGAAGCGTTTTGTCTATAAATTCATCTGTGACTTGAAAACATTACTGGGGTTTTCCGCCGGTGAATTGTATTTGCTTGTTAAGAACTGTGCCGAGAAGCATGCTGCCAGAAATCGGAAACGACGAGCGGTAGGGTCGTTTGCCACAAATAACGCAAACGCCAAGGCACCAATGTCCAATCACGACCCATCTGTGTTCTCAAAATCTGATTGCCCAAATCCTTTCGGCTCTAATCCACTCAATTTAGACGGATTTAGCAGCCCACCTTCCCTTCGTCAATCATTTGGTTTATACTCTTCAACCAATACAGAATCCAGTTATCCGTTTTCAGGTCTTGAGGTTGGACCAGGCCTAGAGAGTTTGTATGGTGGGTCCCTCTCTCCTGATGACTACCCCATTGCGCATGGTGTTAGCGACTCGAAATCGCAACGCCTTTCTCCTCAGCTTGAAAGTCCTA
>UZAN01046985.1:6213-20761 GCA_900618425.1 Echinostoma caproni
GCTCATATTGGCCAGATTTGTATCAATATCCTAACCAATCAATGAATGCATTAATAAACTGAACATATTGTGTAATTTACATGCGATGGAAATGTTTATGGTAACCGATAAAGAGCACTGGACAGCTGTTTCGTCCTGTTAGGGACTCGTCAGCAGTGCGTACTTTGTGTCCCTGTCAGGACTCGAACCGCGATCAGTCGGAACGGGACTTCCAAACCCTTACCTCTGAGCTACACGGTCGACGGTTATCACCTTGTGCGAATGGCTCAATCAATGTTTACGGTAGCAAGCTTGGTTTTCCGTCGAATGTAAATGCATGAGATCGTTGGGAACTAACGATCTCCCAATGAGTGAAACCCACACCCAAAACCATCTAGAGTGCCTGGTGCCCCTTAATAATCGAATGGGCTAATCCAAGCTTGCTACCGTAAAAATATCGTGCAATTCCTTTTACGTTCCGAAAGGCTCCATAGCCAATGAGAATTTCTGACCAAAAATTGTTAAATTAGCCGGGCGACGATCGTAAGATTAAAGAATATACTATGAGATGACAATCAGCAAAAGGCTGAACCATCGTTGCGTATCATTAAGCAGTGCTCAATTCAATAGCCTACAGTAAAGTGACCTCAAACGAAGACCGGACAACTAATCACACGCTAGATAGAAGCTCCCTACTTGTATCATGAGTTCTGATTTGCATGATGGGAGGGGTATGTATGAACGGAAAATTATAGTCATTTCAGTGTATCACTACACGAAAGTTGATGGGAAACAGGAACACTAGCCCAAGGTGAATCTTAAAATCAATCCACCAGAAAATAAAAGTGAACTACAGCGCAGTAGATGGGATTTCCGAAAATAATATTGCTCGTAGTTATAATAACCACAATAGTAATGGTGTTTGTCAACCGTTTTTACACTCCCGAAGGTGTGGTAAAAAAATGTATCACTTATTACTCATCCCCCGAGGGTATCCTGATAACTCATGATTTCCATGAATTGCGTCACGCCTCGAAATTGACACTGAATGAGCACTCGTTACTTCGAACAGTGGTCGTTCAAAAATGAGCGAAACGGCCTATAGTGAAGACTGTGTGTTGATNNCCCGCCGATGTGCTCAGATTAAGCCTTCCCTTGTCTATCACACTAAAACAGTTTCTGCATCGCTCAATCCAGCCGTTCTTCTGAGAAACATTCAAGCCGTACTGATTTAACTCCTGATCCTGTATTAAATGGTGGGAATAAGATATAATCGTTTGCAAACCGATAGCCATTTTTCATTAGAATCCGATTGTACTCGTCGTGTAGAGAGCTCGTCCTTGGGAAGCTTTCCGTTTTTTCACCAAATAACCAACATGTTCGTGTATCCGCGTGAAGGGTTTAACAAATCGCCATTAAATCCAAGGTTTAGATAAACAATCCTTAAACCATAAGCTCTATTTTAAAAACGAAACACAGAATATATATTTTTCTTTTCGTTCATTTTATCCCACAGCAATACTTCATCCTGATCACAAAGGATGTTAAATGAGGATATCTCTTACTGTGAAAAATTAAACGGGACGTGACTTTAGTATATTGTGAGATGAGACTGTAGGGGTCATTTAGTGCCAGGTAGAGAGAAACCACGCAGTACAGATTTTCTTCAGATCGTACACTCCCATAAATAGTGCCGTCTACGTGCAAAGAGTGACTATCTCACAAAGCTAATTCGTGATCTCTGATGTTTTGGAAAGCCTAGTTAAGAATACAAAGCCTGAGCTATTATTTCGGTTTCCACAACTTCAGCTAGTTCGTCGAGGTAGAGCAGCGTGTGTGTGTGGCTTTTCTCCTGGTTCAAGTTATGTTTCATTGTCCACGGAGTTCTTTTAGCAATCAACAGAAATAAGTCTTAGTGGTTCAGGAGGGGGGAGCTTGGCAATGATTCTGTGTGCAGTTAAATACTGATAACCAAACGACACGACCAATCAATGTTCAGTCAACTTTCCATTCGAACATCACGGTCAGGTGGGACATTTCTCAAATCCATTGATACCGATTGCCTGAAAATATATGACCCACGCGTAAGATGCATTCACTATGCACCGATTGTTGTTTCCACTGTTATTTCTGTCTAGTGTTCATTTGCAATCGCATATCTTTCGATGTCCTGATCTCAAATCCGTTGTACTTGAAATGATGTTTACATTTCTCTCTGAGTTTCATCTTCCATTCCATAATCGGACAAACAGGGTATGGATACACACACACACATGTGTTCCTTATGCGTGTATCCGTGTGTTTGCATCGCGCCATAGCAAATGTCATCGGCTATTTTTCACCCATTGCATATCATGGCCCACGTCAAGCTTGATCGAGATGCGAGGTACATGGCAAGTTACGGTGGTTCACGTTAGGTATTCTGTAGTAAACACTGAATATTCACGTGCGCACGCACGCACGGACGCGCGCGCGCACACACACACAAGGCACAAGAATGTTTTCGTGTTTGCACGTTTATGCATACAGTACCAATCAGCCCCCGATTGAAACAGCTCAACTCCATTTGTCGTTAACATCCTGGGTGTCATCTACGCAACAATCGACAGCCAATCACCATTATAGTAACAATCTGTAAACGTCGGCTATCATTTCACCAAGCACCAATCAAACCATTCATTCGATCATCTGTCTGATTAAGTGACAATCGAAACGCAAGCGTAAATTGAAACAATCACTGTTGACAAGTGCTTTACTGTCCTTTCGGGTAGTTACATCTACTACTGTATTCTTGATAAAAAAGTATATTGAGCGAGGTTGCCCATGGTGGTCCTCGTTCACATATTAGCATACAGCCTGGAATCGATGTAACCCAAATTTAAGTTCTGGAGGCCAAAAAGGACCAATTCCATAATTTTACTGCTCTGGCAATCCGTTTTTTAAAATACCAGGTTCTGATCGTTGGCTCATGGAATGTTTTCTGCTCTGAACGGCTTTAATACTTGGGACTTCAAAACTTTACCCCCAGCTACACAAAAAACGCCAAAACCCGACGGCCCTGGTGATCATTAATCTTTCCGATTGTTTTTTCTAATCAGCTCCCACAGTATCGAAGGTGTCATAGAGGTGATAAGTGAGTTTCCCTTTCAATATGTCACCCGCTCCTCACCCCGTGTGTTTTTCCTCACGGTCACTTGCTGAGATTCCCTCCTACCGGTGTGTTCTCGGTCGTATGTCCACTGTATAAGGATTGGCACACCACTGCCTCTGGTGTACATCAGAAACCCCTCCCGTTGGCTTATGCGAAGACACTGATGGACACACACATACAGACATTAACGTCTCTTCATGATGAGGCACCCAGAGCAGATACGGACGCACACATGTGCACAATTAGACAGACCAGCAATGTCTTATCTGAAGTGTACAATGCGACAAGATCTGTGTGTGAGTGTGTGTCTGCGTTGGCGTGTTCGTTTGTAGACCGCATTTGATCTTCATCATTCTCTCTCCCCTCGTCTCCAGCTCTGTGGCTGGCTCATCCTGACCCGTGAAACTTGTTGTCTGCGCAGCAAATCCAGTTTCTATTTGGACCGGGACGACACACGCAACCACCTCATACATATATGCATGTACGCAAGCACACGTTCTTGCTTAAACGACCGCACGCTGTACACAAGAGAACCATATCGTGATTCGGATGCGCACGCTGGCAAGCGTTTAGCGTGCGGTCCTAATTGGCTTGTCGTACATTTATGTTTGTGTGCGCGCATACGTGTGTGCATGCTTGTGACTGTGTGTCGTGAAAAATTGCGATCGCCAGCTTCTTTCACCTTGTATCACATCAACCAACACGATCGGTGTATCACCCTCCGCCTCGGGATGTGGGGGGACTAGTTGTGGAAGATGATTTCCGCGTGCGTCCACAGTCAGTTTGCATTTAGTGTGGAGTGCCACTCGTGCTCGCATATGCGCGCGATCCTGCCCTGCGTGCGTGCGTACGTGCGCTCGGGCACGCGCGCACGCACGCACACACACGCAAGCACACACACGTGCACAAAGACAATTGGACAAAAAGCAGACCGATCTGGTTATTTCCATAATTGCCTGTTGGAAATTTCACAAATTGCAATCCACGCACTGTGCTACACACGCCCATCGAGACAAAGAGTACAGTCGATCGTTTGTGAATTGGCTCGTGATTCCTACCCGCGTGCACAGTCACGCCATGTCCAATACGAAGCATCAATTGAACGGCTGTGAAACAATTTACTCCACAATCCAAACAACTTCTGTCTTACGGACTGACATGAAGTAAGTCTCTGCCCAGGGTTAACCTTCTGTTACTGTATTTTACAGCTACTTGCCTCGTTCGATGTGCATGAGATAGCTTAAACACTTAAGGTGGTCGAATTTGGTTATCGGGAAGCACTAACTTGCCTAACGGGTATATTGTTATATTTTATCATTATAAAACGAATTAAGTAAAAGCAAAAGAACTTTCTAACGTGGTTGTCAGTATCTACCCCAACTGACCAATAGATATTTTTATCATAACTTAGCCGTTTGAAACTTAATGATGGCTGCTGCGGTAAATTTCCACAGTGTAGTGGAGTTGATATGCTGCGGACGTCGGTTTTTCTCTGCTAACTTCATGTTATATATATATATATATATATTTGAGCACAGTCCGTTTGTAGTGTATATCTTCGCCTTTTTGGGAATGGTATGCGAAGCTGATGGGAGCTATTCCCTATGTTGTATGAATCCACAAAAGCTTGCTCAATAACCGGTCCCTTACCCATCTCTCTCTAGACTAGCAGATCCCAATGAACATGATATCCATGGCATCTATCTGGAGGCCACGGTCTCTTCACATTGGTCTTTCGTGGCGTTAGACCATACATAGCTATTATCGCCACACTGGCTACACAACAAGGATATTATCATTCACATGAGGGAAAACATGAGGTTATTGTCGAGCTTAACAAGGATTCCCGTTCATTCTCAGCATCGACATATCGGATGCAGTGTCCGGATCACAACATACTTGTTGGGACTTGTTAGCAATGGATATTTTCCTACTGGGACCATATAACAGAAATCAATCATTGTTTTATTGACAAGTCTTTTGACAGAACTGTTGGGTTCTTGGTTTGAGTCCAGTTCTGTAGTGAACCGGAGTTTTTTTAGTCACATCTAGATTCCATATAAGTAACTCTAGGTTTTGAACAGTCTGATTTTCCCGAATGGGTAGGTGGAGATGACCAAAATTCTGTTTTCTTCAAAGCAGAGTTGGCAGGCTCCAGGGTTAGGGTGCAACTCCTCGAATTTGTTGGCTTTATTCTTAGGTTCATACTTCTTTGTGAAATCTCGCTGTGTGTGCGTTTGTGTAAGCATATAGATCAAGGAAAGTCATCAATGAGTCGCACATTTCCTTTTCAGGGCGCACTAAGGTCCTGCCTACACGAGGATGATTTGTATTTCTGCAATTTATAGATCGGATACATGCCGACGTATCGGAGCGAAACATGAAATACATTCCCATCAGCAACACGCCATTAAAGTGACTGAACTTTCGCATTTCGATAAACCTCAATGTTTTCACGTTCAATGGAGCAACGGGATAAATTCACACGATGTTTCACTAGCGCAGTAGCTCATCAGGCTTGCTCTGGTTCTATACAGCAATGGATGGCGTGTAGCTGATTCATTAGGGTTGATGCTGTTCCGTTTGCACTGTATGTATACCCTCTCACACAATGACGTGCACAGATAGTACCGATACATATTCCGCGCGATTAGGACAGTCGGCGAATTTCTACTTGACGGATGGTCGTACCGCTCTTTATTTTCCCCCTGGATCCTTCGAATTGATAGTGTATATACTCCGGCATGTGTTCCACAAGTGGTCGTGCCGTGCCGTGCCACAGCAGATGCGATGATTATATGCACGCATGTTTGTTACACAATTGCTCCTAATCCCCCTTTCCTTCCTCTGAGTATCACACTTAATTCCAACTGTTTGTGCCCCCGAAGTCACTGTCTAATTTGAATAGAATAAGATAGTAGTGAATAATTTGATCATGTAGTGGATTTCATCGTGTGCGAAGCAACTGACATGTTAACTGAAAACTCATGAAGCACTGGACAGCTGTTTCGACCTCGTAGAGTCTCTCATCAGTCTTACGAATCAATCAACCTTACAGAAGATCAAACCTGGGACCTCACAGGTAGAACGCAAGCGTACTAGCCATTTTATACACAATCAATGATTGCTCGAAATAGTCGCTCCTGGTCCCATAACAGTGTTATGTACTGATGTAGAAAAGCTCCCTTCCATGAAGAATGTGGATTTGCACAGAATTAACTTTCGATGTGATAGATCAATGTGCATTAAGTGTCCTAACGCATTAATTGCAACATAACCTCAGGTATCTTCGCCTAGATGGTAATTGAATAGGCCAAACACATCTCTTTATTCAAGCACAGAGCAATATCTATTGCAAAACTAATGTGTCAGATGATCCGGTATGTGTGTGCATCCTGGCCTCAATGATTTCCACCATCACTTGATGATAGCCAGCTCATTAGATCACGTGACCTTTTTGGACCTAATGTGTTACGGCACTCCAATTCCCTGAACTTGACTTATCACAACTAAACAGTCCTTTTGGTGCGAGGATTTTGCCCAGTTACAGTAGACGAAACAATGGCAAGGGATAGATGACATATATTACCGCGAACAACAAGGTATAGTTTTATAGTTTCATTTTTTTATTTTTATGACAATAATATTAGTGAATAGGACTTAGGGGCATTAAGCAAAAACTACCAACATATGACCGCAATAGATAACATATATGCTTCGTACAAGATTTTGCTTGGGCATGTGATGCAAAATGTAGGCATCCCATTTGAACCACACATGAAAGACTTTTGCCGTGTTTCGTTCTCATTGACTCGCCTAACTGGTCTAAATGCAACGACATATTGGCTTCTTACCGCGGCGTTGGATACCGTGCAAAAAGTTCCACATGTCCATCGATCATGAGCGACTGTTGTTTGCGTTAATCAAACGTCATAATCGGGGATCACCGATGCGCAGCTGCTCCCGCAGCTGAGCATATATATGATGATCTCTCTCTCTGTCTCACACTGAATCCATATTTTGTCCTCCTATCATCGTGTGGCTTGAATATCACGTTCAGATAGTTCAGGGCCGAAAGAGCATTGGTATCTTCCAATCCAGGATACACGGGAAGCGCAGACAAAACCCGTGCCATTCATTATCAATTCTCACAAAGGTATCAAAGGTATACCTGGGCTTAAGCTGCTGCTTGTGGGCTCAGTTCTATTCCTGGAGATGGGGATGGGGTCGTGAGAAAACGATTTACCTACTGGGATATATTAGAACAAGCAATCTATGAATTCAAAGTCACGGATCAATTGAACATTGAAAACGGGGAGTGCGGCGCACATCTTTGGGACAGTGTAATTATNNNTTCCAAATATCTTCATCAATTCTTTGTCTAATGGTCAGTTATTTTTGACTGATTATCAACACTGTTCGATTTTTCACGAAATAACTGAAGTTAACCTGCTAATAAAGAGCTGCCGGTTTGTACCAGACATTCTGATCCGAGCCAAAAGCCCTCCCACGGTTACTCAATTTCATTGTCACCCTAATCAATACCACCGTTGTCTCATTAAAGCCCCATCTAAATGCTAACTTTATGTTGCCTGGTGTCATCTTGAAACATCCCAGGTGGTGGCAGCCCGGTGTTTAAGATCACCAAATTATCACCCCGGAGGACGTATGTTCGAATTTCATCGCCGTCACCTAACTTTCCCCATTAGGTAGTGTCTAACAACCTTTTGATTGGCCGCTTTTACCTTCCTGAAAATTGCATATATATATCAGTCGCTGCAGGATCCCCATCCAGATTGAATAAAAGGTCGGTCTCAATAACTTGCCAACCCAGATGTCCGCCGAATGAGAATGGCTCGTAAATGTGTGTTTGTGTTTATTTGCGTATTCCTACGGAGTCAGCCGCTACGGCTCAAGCTCTCTCTCTCTCTGTGCATCGCCGAATCTGCTCATGGGTCAGTTGGCTATCTACCTCGCTATGTAGTCCGTGCATATTTGAGGCAAGATCGAGAGTTGGTGAGGGTGACTGAGAGAGCGAGAGCTAGTGAATTGGAGCTATTTCACCGAGGAAAGTGTGTACCCTACTCGAATGCTCATTTGTTCCGTTTCCATGTTGCTCTCTCTCACTCATACTGGCAATCCTAGCGACATCATTGCTTGTCTCAAATCGAAAACACCCTGTCGATTGTTGCTCGTGAACTAATCAATTTGTTTCTTGTTGCGTTCCGTTCCTCTCTCTCTCTCTCAAGCTCTGTCATACTGTATCCATTTATGTATGTGTGCGCGTGTGGACGTGTGTTGAGAGCGCAATTCGGTGTCTGTCTACCCCACAAGCGGTCCCAGCTGTACACACGGAGAGCTCAATGTACCGTATCTGGCTAGTTTCGCGTGGAAATCAACAAAAAATAAAACAGATTCATCCCCCCTCCCCCGGTTTCAAATACACTTAAATTGAGTGCACGTATTCATAGGCAACATGTACGACATTTAAATCATTACCATCGAAATAAACAGCAGCAGCATCCAGTCATGGTGTTTTTGTCAACCAATGCGCATAATCGACCAACTTGATCTTCCGTGCAGGTATCATACTCCACTTGGTTCCCCCCATCCACCCTCTTGATTTCCTCAATCCATTTCGGCGTTCATTTGTGTCGCGGAAGCGAAACTTAAAAAAACCCTGATTCCTCCGCAGTTGCTCGCTGTAGTGCCGCGGATTGCGTATGGGATCGAAAATGGAAAAAGACACATGCACATAGAGAGATAGAAAAACATCTAAACCCAGTATCTGGTGCTGACAGTCCGACGTGCAAAAACCCAAAAAGGTGCAGTATGCAATCCTCACCGGTGGGCCTTTCATGTGACGCGGAATGATAGTAGTCATACATACAATAGAGCGAGGGAGGCTGGTATAAGAAGGGTGATGGAACACCTCTAACGGCGGTCCATTCAACTTCAACCCCAACCAAACGACGAACAAAAGAGAGTTAAGAGGAGGCAGAACAGTTTCGCTTTTGTTACATTGATCATGTGAAGAAACGAACAGATTAAAGGCCGAGAGGGAGAGACAAATTCAGACCACCCCAGACGTGCTTTTTGGCAAAATTTCAATCCAGCGATCGTGCCACGCTTTATAGAGAGAGCTCTGGTGCATTCACAAACTGCCCGTGATATCCCCCACGCCCCCACACTCCATCCTGCTCGGGGCACAGCAATGTGCTGGTAACAAGTGTACCAAAAAACCTCATTGTACGGATAGTTGCACATACTTCCAAATCGTCAAGGCCACATTTTAACGTTAACCGAGAGGCCCTGTGCAAAGACGTTGCGATAAACATATGATAGACCGCGTTTCCTAATTGCGATTGGGGTCAATGTTTAATTCATTTATTGAAAATCGGTAATTAAACACATTTACTTTCATTTCCCAATGAAGCTTAATGCATAGTAGAAAGGATAAAAATATGGTCTGGAGGACACATAAACAAATAGATAGAGCACGGAAAATTACATATTTGTATATCCAATAAAAAGTAATTAAAGAGGAAAAAATGAAAAGAAGATGATGATTGAACCCTAGCTCTCAGAATACACTTGATGAACGTTGAACATGTGTGATTGGTCAGATTTTGTAAACCCGTACTCAGATCTTTTTATTTGATTTCCCCTGAATCTGTCGCTCCTTGTCAGCCTGGTAACGACATCCAGCAGTCATGGGAATATGTCTCTCATTACTAATGAACTTACAGACTGAGCAGGGAAAAATATTTCTTAATTTACTGGATACTATAATCAGTGAACTAGAATAATCCGATTAGCAAGTTTTTTCAGTTTGAGAACATCATAGTATAAACCAGGAATGCGAGCCGTCTGTACCGTGAACATTGTACCCGGTTAAACAGAAAAGCCTTGGCACGAAGCGTTCCTCTTTCACAGATGATTGGCAGCCTAGAGAGCTGAAAGATAGTTTTCTTGCCACATGAGACAAATCGGGTTACGCGAACTTGTGCGGCAAACAATATGACCTTGAACAGAACCAACTTTCAGGTTTTGAAATACTTACACACGCAAACAAACACAAGTACACACATACAGATAAAATAGTTTCGACAAAATTGCGCCGTCCATTCGATCTCTGCTGTGCACACAAAAACAACCTCTCTCTCTCTCGCTGTTCGTGTCTCTGGCGTACCAGTTGATGGGGGGGAGGTGAGATGGAGGCTACGACCGAAGAAAGATGCAGCTTCACCTGGTGACCAGCATGTAACCTGCTTTCGAGTCAACAGTTTCGATTCTGTCGGGGTAGAGAGGACCATCGTTTGTTTTTGGTTCGGTCCACTACTCTGAGAGAGCACCGCGATATTCGCTGGGCTCGGTTTGGGTGGGTCTCGGTTGGGCGGAGGTCTGACACTTGTTTGTTTCTTACCCCACTCACACGACCCAACATCCAGTCATTCATTCGCTCACTCAACGAAGTCGGTACAACCCACACACACACTTCCATCCACAAACCGACATGCACATGCGGATGCACACGCGCGCATGTGTTCGTTCGTTTGCTCTTGCGCCCGTACTCGAGAGCGCGGTAACAGCAAACGTTTCTGTTAGCTGCAAAAGCGCGCTGTAGAGTTTTACAGTTCTGTTTGATTTGTACTGGCCTCATTTAGGTGCTGTTTTTAGTTCCGATGCAGTCTACTTTGGCAGCAGCAGCAGAAACAGCAGCTGCTGTTCGAAGCACGTGTGCATGTGTGTTACGTGAGCGAGTGAGTGAATGTATTGGTTTACCTTCCTATGGTTCGACTTGGTTCGTTTGCCTGTTGCGAACCATGCCTGGAAGCATGTGGTTGTCTTAGATTTCTTTAAACTGTTTTTCGGTGTTTCCAAGATGTCCAATTGTGTGTGTGTGTGTGTGTGTGTGTACACGTGACTGTTTTCGCAGTGGTATGTAACCGGATTTGATGTTCATCCGTCAAAAACTTGTCCCAATTAAAACAACGTTCACAGAGCTGTTGTTGTTAATGATGATGATATTGGTAGTGGAATTAGAAGACTGGTTTGCTCTACGGTTTGGTTCGAACCCGCGCACAGTCCCCCGCTTATATTAATCTACTTGATTGTTTTGTTTGGTTAACTGAATTTGTTGTCTATTTAAAAAAATCAGTGACTCTTATCGTCATTGCTAGACACTAACATTTGTGTACCATTCCGATGTGGTACATCAGGGCTCTTTCTCTCCTAGGACTTGCTTTTTCAGTGTGAATCCTTTTGACATGCACGATTGGTCGTTTGCACATTGATCGTATAACTCATTTGTAAATCGTAGAAATAGAAGTGCTCACAGCTCCAACTAGACAATGTGTACTGATGAAAGTAACTGCACTGGTCCGGTGAGGCAACATCTCCCTTTTTTTCTCACACAGTCATCAGCCATTTGCCATCTTGAATACAACTTGTATAATACAGGCGAAGCATAACCTCTGCGATATCTGCACCACATAGATGATGTTTGAAAAACATCGGGATTCTCCCGCAGCTGAGATTGACACCTCCGCTGTCCATCTGTGCCCAATTTTGGGCTGTTCAGCATTCATCTATTCATGGAATTAAATAGTCCGATTGTTCAGCAGCATATCCTTTGTTTTCGTTTCTCAAGAGCGTTAGTCGCGTGGGTTCCTGGCAAACGGCGAACTCTCGAGGAGAATGAACTGCAGTGAATGTATTCGGGGCTAGCGTTCTCGTCTTGCAGTTGCGCCCGTAACAGATGATGCATGGCATTCCTCACCCCAAACAAACTAAACGAGATATAATAGTGTTAAGCTATTTCTGAATATACATCGACCGTTCACACTCACAATGCGGATGAATGGGTTTTGCCATGATGATCAAGAGCTTTATACGATTTGGTGTCCTCACGGACAACTTTGTCGTTCGAGCGTCGAGATCGGTTTTACCTACCGCACCCAGAGGATAAGATACTACCTTCAGAATGCACGAAATCGCTACCATTTGGGTCATATCTTCTATCTACATAGATTAACATATTCGGGTAAAATTTTCGTTTCCAGTCGAGACAGAACAAATGCACAACAGTTAGTGATCGTTTGTCTCTCTCTCTCTGTCTGTCTGTCAAATGTCTGTTTTATTTGTGTCAAATAACTTCACTCGTACACTAAAAGTCAGACAAGCACAACTGATTCCAACAAGGTGGACTTCCGTATCGTTTCAACTTCATGATTCGTCCGTTTTTTCCATGCATCTGTTTGCACATGTGTCTGTCTGTCTACAGAGCCCGTGCAATTCACGAAACAACAAGCTGGTTCAAACCAGATTCTACTGGAAGGTTTGACTGGTGGACTTTAGCCCAGATAATAAAGCAGCCTCTCGCGTGCGCGTTCTCTGCTCCAAGATTGTGCATGTAGTAAGGATGTACGATAAGATGAATTGTTGCTAGATCAAAGGTCTTTCTTGTATAAACGAACATTGATTTCTGGTACGGGGCAGATTACATTTCGAACTGTTCCGATATATACAGACCATCAACTGGTACTCAAATATATACAGAAATACAAACTAACAAACAGACAGACGAAACAAACTCGCAACTACTCAAAGTCATTCATTTGTGTGATCCGAATCGTTGTGAACTGTACGCGTTATGTGGTTAGCATGGGCAGTTTCAAAAGGTATTCAATCCGCTACCATACTTATTATCCTCAAAATCTGTCTTTTTTAAGCATAGTTTTTTGTTGCTTTAAAATGGACTGAGAGTGGAGTAACTGGTTCAGGGATTTGGAAGAACAAAGGAAGAACAAATCCCAAATACGTCGCGTAACAATCGTCAGCCGATCCATGGCAAGCGCGCAAAAACCAAATGCCAAACAGCTGAGTTCTATCAGTCGAAAACAGACCACAATTTTTGTGCTCAAAAAGCGAAATGTATGAAGCAACAATAACTCGACAGCTGAAATGAGATACGACAACAGTAGATGCAAGACTGAGTTCTTTTGAATAGTTATCCAAGTGGCCGAAATTTTCCCGTAACCCCTTTAATGATTTAGTTAGTCAATTTCCAAATGCTTCTTTGAACTGCAACTGTATCGCATTAATCAGTTTTGCGCTGATTGCCAATTGAGAACGGTAGAAATTGATGACCGAGATGAATTGTGACCAGTGTTTGTTTGTGTCTTTCTTCCATGATGAAAAAATAAAACGTATTTTGGATGAATAAATGGGAAGTTTTCAATTGGTTGTAACATAGATCTGCACTAGTCACGGATTTGGGAATCTCGACTTCGGAGCAATTGTAAATAACCATTCGGGAAACGCACATCTGTCCGTTTGATCTGTATTCTTACTGGAAAAACGATTTCGAGATAGACGGTGAGAAACGAAGATTTAGCTGTGAAATCATAATGATTTGGAAAAAAATTCATGCGCACAGACGGGTACCTTCCACTGAACCAACTATTACTAACATTGACGTCGAAGTCGGAATACTAATTTGATCGTTCTTACATTGAATATACATTCAGGTAGGGGCTCTAGTCAATCAAAGATTGTCTGCGAACTTACGGACTAGGGGTGTGTGGCTGTAATAATGAGTTCTGACTGACCGACCGATAAGTCGGATGTGGTTGAATTTCCCCAACTACATCTGTCTGTCTTTGCTCACATTCTTGTCAAAATAGCTCGTAGGCGGCTGTCCCGTGTCCTAGTTACGGGCGAAGCTCAAGCAATAATGAACGTGATTGAGTTTCGTCTGTTACCCTTGATGACCTTCGAGTTGATTTCGTCACCTGTGCGTGTGTGTATGTATGTGTGTGTGTATGTGAAGTATGGAGGGCGTACACTCGCGTGGCTGGCCGGTTTCGATAGAAGATAACGACATTCATCATCATTAACATCATGATCATCACCAACCTATTATTATCATCAGCAACCTGTGTGCACTGTTTATGTTCCTCCTGCTCCTCGTCCTCGAATATTTTCGGATTGTCAACCACACAATTGTCAGTTTTTTGATGTCGATGGTGCTGAAGAGGACTGTAGGCGATGTCTGAACATCTACATGGATAATAAAGCTATCTACGTTCGTGATGACATCCTAGTGTATTCGTACTATCTGTCACATGAACCTGGTATACATACATATCTAATGCTACACTATATTTATATGTATACGTGTACATATACATGTGCTTGTCTATTTACGTGTATTGTCGTTAAAGAATAGTGCACACAGACACAAGTCCACCTAATTCTTCCGGTCAAAAATGTGTACGTAGAACTCATCTGCATTCGTCGCAGACAGATCGTGAAAACTGCATCTTTATTTTCATACAGTTATGCACACACACACACACACACTCACTACACACAGGTAAACGCGCGCTTAGGAGTTTGATGAAATAAAGTGTG
>UZAN01046986.1:0-17475 GCA_900618425.1 Echinostoma caproni
AAAGAGAGATCAAAATTATCGTGAAATTGAAACGAGTGAACGGTTACTCAAAGCTTCCCTAATATGTCGATCCTGGTAACGTTTCTATTTCTCTCTCTCTCTCCCCATCCCCCCCTCCACCCCGGTTATGTCTCTGCCTTGTTTACCACCCAAAAGATATGTGAATCACCGACAGAATCCAATATTTACAAGTGCAAGTGCACCTTGCCGACCTAGATAACCCACAGGGCTGGGGGGTTCGTACGCACCACCATTGCCCACCCACCAGTAACCAAAGGACACACATTCATTTACCGCACAGTTCGCGCTGACTGTACCCGTTCGGAATGGACGTGAATCCGGTCACGAGCATAGGCACGAAATTCCAGTCGGACACAAATTAACACTGAACAGATTCGGTGCGCAGTACCAAATCGCTTTGATTGTGCAATTGTGCTTGTCGGATGCTTATAATGAATGCGAAACTGGATCCTAGGTCTTTTTCGATATCACGGAATCACGTACCATACGGGAGGATTGTTTGCATTATGTCGGTTGCATCTTTGTCGGTTTCCTTTGTTCTATTGCATTCGAGGAAACGGTTGGAAATAAATTTTTATTTTTAAATNTAATTGATCAGAGATTCAAGGATGGGAGAAAACACAAATCAAACCGGGGTTGATAGTAAAATTCCATGTAAAATATCAGTGCCTCCGTAAAATAATTCGCATCAACTGTTAGTTCGAGTCATGATTTTGGTTTATTTGTTTACTTGCTTGTTGATGAATAACCAACCATCACTCATTCTGCTTG
This sequence comes from Echinostoma caproni, assembly GCA_900618425.1. Taxonomy (NCBI): domain Eukaryota; kingdom Metazoa; phylum Platyhelminthes; class Trematoda; order Plagiorchiida; family Echinostomatidae; genus Echinostoma; species Echinostoma caproni. Next base: position 793 of record UZAN01046986.1, read on the forward strand.
ACTATTGAACCTAATTAGTTCATGGACTAATCGATTAGGAGAATCCAAACGGTAGAAGGTATCTCGTTGATGGTTACCAACAATAGGTTACAGACTTAGTACCAGACACATAAAGATGAATCAAAACCGAGCCCCTTTCCCCCTCTCTCCACCAAGTTCCTTTCGACTTATAGCGTATTTAGAAACTGGGCCTATCAAAAGGAGTTCAGTCGTGAACACATTTCCAGTTACAACATGTATTACGAACACTGATCGATTAGTTCTGTATATAGATCACTGTTCCCAGTATGCAGATGCTGTTTTTCTGTAGAAAAATCCATTTTTTCCAGATGCACGGATAATGTCAAGAATCGGTTTAAAGACTTGATCCGAGTAGCTTGGAGATCTTTCATTTTCCATGGTGAGCAAGGATGTACATAATCATGGATTGCGACTATGACTCTAACTGACTGATTTCTCCCGAGAACGTTTTTCTACGGGTGCGATGAACGATAAATCCCACTCTGACCAATGCCATTTAACTGCAGTCCGCAGCTGATCACATCTGTGTTGTGTGAATCTGTGTTCCTAGATCCGATGTGTTAGGTGATGTCCAGATATACAGATACTGAACGGTATGTACGCCACACACGGTAGGTGATCATCGATGATCCCCCAAAGTCATGCTGTCATGGTGTGTGTGTGTGTGCCGGTCATATGTCGAAACCAATGAATGACCCACGGTTAGCACCCCAATAATCTGGCACAAGGAAAAATACACTCCCCCCTGAAATGCCGGAACAAAAGCACCGTAAGATTGCTGGAAAAAATCGTTGATCATCAGAGACTACCAGTAACTTTTTCATTTCCTTACATCGGTATAATTTGAAGAATCAAAGCAGATTTCGATGAAAGATCTGCGATCAATGCATTAGATAGCTTTGGTATGCGGCTTCGGGTAAAACGTGCGGCACGTACATAAACTGGTATCAAATGCACTAAGCTTACAGTTCAGCAAGATCAAATGAAAATTGTCAATAGAAGACAGTCATATCAATCATGGAGTTGCGTGGTCAGGAAATCGTATCAGTTGTACTTTCAAACAAAGCTGTGTGATATTTATCCACAGTGTGGACGAATTTATGCGCAAATGGCACGCAGGTTTATTTGTCTATCCTATGCTGCCGGTTGACGTCATTTAAGGTGCCATTTTTCCATTGGAAAGTTTCGAAGGAAATTTGATACACGAATCTTGCCCGAGAAGACCATGAATCAATACATTTCCACAAAAGAAGTCTATTAGGAACCATCATCATCACCCCTAAAGAAAATGCCTCCCTGCATTCCTCGAAGGATTGCAGTTGTTGCACCAAACCATCACGGCTGACCCCAGTCCGAAAGTGTACCCAATTCGAAATGTCTGTGCTCTGATTATGCGGTGAATGGATACGTACACGGATACGCTCATGGAGTACATGGAGTAAAAGCTGTGGTACTTTATGAGTGAAAACAGTTCGACGTTCAAAACTCGGAGCCTGATTCCAATTAGACCTGATTCAATCAGGAATAATACAAGTCAGGTTGTTATGTGAACATTTGGATATTTTTTTTTGTTTCTCAAGCGCAGGGAGGATAGTTCTCCGCACCCTCAGGGTCACACTTTCTATGAGAATGCAGTTCAACAAAGCCATGATCAAAATCATTTTTATTTCTTCATTCGCGTATGAATTGTCTCATCCTCGTACGACATTTACTCTACCCGGGTGGTTCGGTTTCTGGGAGTTTTCGGAAACACAGGACGAGGTTATCAGCATTTTGTACACAATACTTACAACTGCGGGACCGAGGTGTCGGTTCAGAATATGTGCAAACTCAGACTCTACCTTTTATATAATCCAATAGAATCTTTAGGGTTATATCCAGGCCAGATGCTTCCTGTAAAAGTTGAGCGACCTATTGCAATCCCCCTGTAAAAATTAATAGCTCAATATCGATTGACCGCTTAGCAACAAACATACCTAAGGGATAGATTAGATAGATAGGTAGATATATACAACGAATACCAGTAAGTAAGCGGCTAATTGGAGGGTTGCGCCTGTTGCGACACTAAATGCTCCGTGACCGCCAGTGAATGCGGTGTCTGATCCTGCATGATCCTATTTATTTGGGATGTACTTACTCCAGGTAAGTTGGCATGCTACACGCGCTGAGTATATGGTGCGGGAGATGTGACTGCTGGGGCGCGATGTACAGAACTTACTGGAGATCAAAACACAAATGACGAAAATGGAAATTGATCAATCAATCAATCAATCAATCAATCAATCAATCAATCAATCAATCAATCAATCAATCAATCGATCAATCAATCAATCAATCAATCAACCAATCAATCAATCAATCAATTGACTATCACTCGTATTTATAGTATTTAAGGTTCTTATATTCTCAGTTTTGTAATCCATCTTCAGTTGACGGTTGATGCAAAGATGGACATCACCTTTCAAGCCCACTCCTAAAAAGACACTACACTATCATATTGCGCCTATGTTCTCCTAAGGAGTTTGTAAAACCACGTTAGCGTAGCTGAGAAAAGCAAAGGGGTAGAACGGTGCGTGCCCGAATAGACGAATATAGATCACCATGGGATGACCGCGAGTTGTTGTTGAAATTGAGAGATACTTAAACAACTATTCCGCGAGGTGAGATGCTTAGAACAATTGGATCGTCCATTGCCCTCAATCCCGGCGGCGAATTAACCATGAGATTGAGTGAACCCTTAATTTATGGTTATTACCATTTGAAGAGACTATGGAAAATTAAGTACTGGAAGTCCCTGTTGTAGTGGTTCAAAATTTATATACAATGGTCTGGGCTTGTTGTGGTAAGTCCAGGCAGAAAAAACACATGATCAGCATTATTGTGAACATGAGCGGATTTCGTTTTCTGCAGTAAGCACCAACCTGTTGAGACAGAATAAAACCATTCCTGAATGGAACCACGTATGAATGCAGTTATGTACTGTTTATTCGAAACTGTAACTGTAACAGTGTAAAATACACTGTACCTATTGGGTCTTCTAATCCACACTGAACCGCATTGATTGCTTGTATCAGCATACTCCTTTCTCTATTTTATAAAGATACACAAATAATGCGATCACACATGCGGTTTCTTGTGTTGTTCAATTATCTGAATGTCCATATCCATGGCACCGTGTTCGAATTGATCCCCATAGCATCTCCTATTCGTTAACTTCAACAGACGACAATGCTCCGTTTTCTGTGTTGACAACCAAAACTGGTTATCAAGATCAACTCTAATTGGTGGAAATTGCTGCCTCTCGTATTAACTGTGTTCGATCACTGATTCCCGTTGTTTTGGTCCATCATTTTTACAACAAAATCCTCATATCATAGAATAGGCTAGTACAGATGAAAGTGAATCGAAACGCCCACGCATATCACAATTTGTATTGCCTCCTCCTCCCCCCCCCCCCCCCCGCGCCCGGGAGAATCCTGATACTATGTATCCGAAATGGATTGGGACGAGTAGCCACCGTGTGAATTTGCCGACGCGTTCTCTCCATGCAACTGGATTCTGCGATGTCAGGCGAACGGACAGAGTACAGTCACCTGATTTACTCATTCCCTCAATCGCCATCCACGTAACCCCATTAACGGACCAATTTCTGCAGACTGTGATCACCCAAATACATATCGCTTGTTTTGCGCTTATTCAATGCAAGTTTGGCTGGCGCTATCAAGAAATACATGCCCTGTCTTTTAACTGAGATTCTTGTGATACGCATCGCGGGACCAGGTTCGGGTATGGTTTGGAGAGATACAACAGGAGCACTGCAAATAGTTGTGACTGCCAGTCCAAAGGGTGATCCCCCTCTTCTTCTTCTTCTTCTACACTTTTTAAATTTTCACAAATTTACACACCCGGATGCATGCATGTCACTATCGTGAAAGCTTCCCTGCATTTGATTGAGCTTTTACTTTTACCTGTGAAACACTGCGTCCCTTAAACATCTGTACAAATGTTGTGGTACATACCATGGCAGTCAGAAGGAATTTCTGTCCCTTCGCTGAACATGCAAAATTTTATGAACTGATAGTGGACAGTTGAAATCAACTCTTGTGAAAGTCAGCCAACCAAACCCGAATCGGCAGCGTTCGACCAAGGAACATTTCAATTACCCTTATCGTCGACGAGCAGATCAAAGGGTGGCAGAATATCTACGGGCGATAGGTTTGTCCCAAACATGACTGAAATAAACGATCTGTTCCGTCACACCCCGGCCATCTACCCCACCTAGCCACAGCTCAACTGATCCAGCCGGGTACTGGCAACAAGTACAAAATAAAAGAAGCAACGATTGGTGTGAAAGGTATGGGAATACAGAACCGCGTCTGTAGCTTGTTTTGAGTGTTGTCTAGCTTAAACCATATCTCAATGCAATTATACTACAGCAATAATGGAAATCATGAAGGCTAGAGAGCGGGAGAGAGATTGTAAGAGGGAAAATAGAAGACGGACCTCATAAACTGCACAGAACAAAGACAAGAAACACAGAAATTATTCGAACGGAATTCATACACTGATCAGGCTTGATGGTACATGGTGTCACGTGTGCCGTGAGTGTAAACAACTGAGTGATATCCGTGATCGTCATGAACGCCTTCCACGTCCTCAATCTGGTCTGAAATTGCACGTTCCGAACTGCGCGCGCGTGGCTGTGTGTGTACAGCCCGCACAGAATGATTACTACCGGCCACCTGTGGGTAGACAAATAGAGCAAGTTGATTTCCCGCTCTTTTACCGACCCACNCCCGCACTGATCCAACCAAACGCGAATGTGATGAACTTTTATCAGCCTTCTGTTTGCTTTTGTCGGAAACAGGAAACGCAGTAAGAAAACGCGTACAAAGGTATTGCGAACAGACAGTACTTATCCATGATGAGAAACAAATGGAGTCGCGTGGTAGAGGAGGATGAAGTGTCACGGTGAAGAGGTAAACATCTAACTCTAGGACATCTAACACATCATCTGGGCTGCAAACAAAAAATTCACGATTGAAAAGAGTTGAGGTTTGAGTCAGTCGGTTGGTTAGTGAGAGAAATCCACAAACGGTTGTGTGTGTGTGTGTGTGTATGTGTGTGTGTGTGTGTGTGCAATCATGAGTCGACGGATCCGACGAAGGGAGAACGAGGTAACACACGATCGAACGTGATAACTGTACAATGTATACGTTTACACAATATTGATTTGAAATGTAGAGTAACTGGAATTGACGAGACGGAACAAGATCGATCTCGCGGGGACTGAGTAAATCTCATCGGGGTGGAGGGGGGTGGTGGTGATGGTGAATACAGACTAAAATACTCGTGTGTGTGGATGTTGAATGAGTGACCGGACTGTGGATACGCATTCGCGTACGGAAGAAAGATGAAAACGAAAAAATAGCTAACAACAAAAAGCCAACTTGAATCCAGAGACTGAGAGATATGATAAACGAAAACAAAGAAACAAAAAAGAAACCAGAAATTAAAAAACAAAACAAAAACAAACAAACAAACGATTTCAGAGAAAACAGAAAGAATCAGAACGAATAAACATCATCTGACGAAGCCTGATCACATGCACGCATTGAAATATCATCATTGGCAGATTTTTGCGTGTGTGCGCAGCAGTATAGGACAAACTGAAACCGTATTTAAAAACGTGGGGAAAACCGAAATAGCACGCACCCCAAAGGACGAGTGAGGTTACAAAAAACAAATGTTCACACCTGGGGACCCAGGAGTTGGGCGCACCTTGTCAATGTATTTCAGTCTATAGTGTGTCGTAAAGAGGTATACGACGATTTGAGTAGTTAACACACACACACACACAGGGGCACAACACGATCAGGAATAGATGAGCATTGAAGTAGCCGAAAATGCAGAGACGAGTAACGAATATTGATAGAGAGTGAGCGAGCGCGAGAGCGAATGAATGATAGTGGAACTAATTGGAACCTGGCAGTTTCTGGGAATACTTTTGGAATTACTATTGTACGAAAATTTTAGCTGGCTTCCGTTGCGTCTGTATTCTGTTCAACCGATGGTGATTCAGAAATTGTGGGCTCCCCGGGTACCGCTGCATCGTCTCTAACAATCTCATCCGATTCCGCAGAGATGGATGCATTCGGATCAGACGAGTTTTCTGTTTGATGATCTGTAGAAACCGGAATGGGAACAGAAATATAATCCAGTTAACTCCGTTCAAAAATACTTCTCGTGTCTTTTTTTTTGGTTGTCTAGAAAACTACAGAAAAGATACGGCTACAAGCAAAAAGACATGTTACAGTTCAAACAGCAATCAATCATATACCATGATACTTGTTCCGTTCCCTGAATTTTACAAATTCCATTCGAACAAACCAACGAAAGACACGACCAATATCTTATGGAAACCACTTGAACAATACACTTTCTCAATGTCGAGTAGAACTCAATCCGGACTCGGTAGATGGGATTATGGGTTACAAATGATATCGATCGGCGTGCTTTAGTGGAATGGAAAATGACTAGGAATTCACAGCTTAGTAAATATAGTTGATCTGCCGGTTTATACCTCTTAGGCACCGGTAAAACATCACTTACTTGAATCCGTCGATTCATGTGACGGGGTCGCTTCTGATCCATGAACTTCATCGCTGGGCTGCTGTTCTTGCTGCTCTTCATCAGGAGCAGCCTGTTCAACAGAAGTTTCTACCGCGGCTTCCTGTGTTTCGGGCATTGCTTGACTGTCTTGTTCCTGTTTTTCTAGTGGCTGCTCAATCTGAGCTGTTTCTTCCGTCTGTACACTCTCTCCAACCGATGCTTCGTCTGCATTTGATTCATCCTGCGGAACTGATTGCTTCATGCTCTCCTCACAAATTTGTTGATCAGCTACAGAATCGGCTTGTGTTTCTACAGACTGACAGGCAGCCTCTCCATCTGTTTCCTCTCCTGCTTTAGTAATGGCTTCATCTACCAGTGTTTCTGAAAGGTCTTGTTCTGACTGTTTGCTTAAGTCCTCTTTTTCATCTGTTACTTTCAACTGTTCTTCTCCAGTTGGTGTGTCAACTTGTGCAATTAATTCCTCTATAGGTGTTCCATTTCCGGTCGGCGTTTTCTCGTCACTGCATTCTTCCGACTGCTCTGTTGGTTCGGGCAAGCTGATGGGTCTAGACGTTTCTTCTGATTCACCAGAGACCCCGGGCACCGGGCCAGGAGGTGGTGACTGCCTGGATTCACGTACAATGACCGTGGCATTACTGGTCTCCTCATCCTCTTCCTCTTCTTCGTCATCCTCCCCCTCTTCCGGTTCACCATCGTTTCCCTCATTCGTTGCCGCATCTAAAACCGCGATAGCCATAGCCGCAGCAACAGCATCTGCTTCCATCTCACTTGCTCCAGTCTCTTCCTCGATGACTTCGTCTAAACCAGCAGAGAGTACGAGATGTGAATGCGTCAATGGACTCGATCTACCCTGGTACGAATCAATCAGGGCGGCTTCAGGTGGTGGAGATGGGAATGGCTCAATATCTTCACTGCCTTCACTAGCGGACGTGGTTGAACTCGTGGGTGACGGTTCTCGACTGGGATGAGCTGGTTTGATAGTGTCGATGCTCGCATCCTCAGACGTGTGAGTCTCGTCTCCTCCAGACGTGGTCACCGAGCCGTCTGTTAGTGCACCACCCGCCCCATGTTCGGCATCATCTCCGGTCAATTCTGGACCAAGATTCTTTGGCAAAGCTCTATCGGTTGTCTTACTCTTGGTTACTGTTCCACCTGAACTGTCAGACAATCGCCCCAAACCATCTGGTAGTATGCCAAATATCCGAGTCCCACTGTACTCGGAATCTTCGTCCGCATTCTCCCCGGTCGATTCGTCCGGCAAATCGGTCAGCCTATTGAACGAAGATCGAATCTATAAGGTAAACAGAAAAAGGCGTTAAAAAGTCGTGAGGAATCGCAAAAGGTTGATAGCGGATAACGAATTCCTCTATACAGGTCGGTAAAGAAAATCTTGGAATTCGGTTTGCCTAAAAATAAAATTGCGTTTGCCATTTCATAGGCTACCCACTCACAAAAGTAGTAGTATATAAATAATACTGAACTGGGAATCTGGAGATTTATGGAGGAAAATAAATACAGAGAAGAAATTTGGCAGCACGGTGAGAGTTCGAGGACCGCAATCACATGTTACGGCCACTACTGGATCATCTATCTCCGATAGGCTAAGTGCATTTGCAATCTACTGTGAAGCGGGATCAGGCACTGTTCAGGTCAGATCAGGTATTGGATGATGGAAAAGGCTTTCGCCAACCAAGTGTCCAGATTCTCATTTCCGTTGGAAGGTTCCTTCTCCCAAAGCTCCTAGCTCGTTGCAGTCGCTGTCTTGCAACTGTTTCAAGCATGAAAATGGTCCTCGTACGGTATATGTAAAATAGATTTGTTGAGAAACAAGAAGCATGCCAACTCTAAGCAACCTCAGACCCCACTTCTATACTACCTCTGGCTATAGTTGGGTCCAAACCGTATCCGACTTCATCTTGAAGTAGACTGTAGTCGCACATCCCATCAGGTGCGGTGGCAGCTGATTCGGTCTATCAATCACTCGGTTCGTGTAGACGTTAAAACGTACACCGAAGCGAGTGTTTGATTTTAAGAGCTTTAGAATGTGCCCCCTGGTGGCTTCTACCGGCGTTCGAGTGAACAAACTTTCGGGGCGGTCAATTCTTTCATTATCTTAAAACTTTCCATGAGGTCCCCCTGAGGCGTCTTTTTTCCATAGAAAAGAGGTCTAACACATCCAGTCTTTCTTCCTATGACTTGCCCCTCATGCCCGAGACCATCCGGGTGGATAACCTTTAAACCCTCTCGATGCATTGGATGTCTTTCTGAAGGTAGGGTGCCCAGGCCTGGACACAGTATTCTAAGTGGGATCTCACCAGTGCCTTATACAGTGGGATAAAGAATTCTGCCTCTCGAAAGGTCAGTGTATTTCCCAACTGGAATAGTTGTCCCCTCGCCCTTTGTGATGCAGCCTCACACTGTTCGAGTGGCTTGTCGTTTTCGGAGACTATTACTCCTAAGTCCTTCGTTTGGGCCACATACGTTAATTCGGTGGTTTCCGCCTCGGTGCTTACTCTATTTGGACCTCCATCGGTGTTCAGTATGTGGCACTGACGGGTTTAGGTCTAGGTTCCACATCTGAGTCCAAGAGATAACCTTTGTTAGGTCTTCCTGTAGTTGGTTGGCAAATACGAAGGTCGGGATGGAAAAATCTCTAACTAGGTCATCAGCGTAGAGCAGGAAACGTATCGGGCCTAGAAAAGAGCCCTATAGCTCTCCATTTGTGATTTTACCCTCTGTCGATAGTGCCTCTTCTACGGAGCCCTGAAGGTCCGCCTGTTCAGAAAACCCCTTATCCATTTAATAAGAGTCCCAGGAAGGCCAAAGCGTTTGAGCTATTTTAGTTGTAATCGGTGATTAATCGAGTGGAAAGTCTCTCTAAAGTCCAAGTAACACACTTCAACCTTTTGGCCTTCATTAAACTTCCTCGTGACTTCATCTAAGAAGCACAACAGGTTGCTGAGACATCATCTCTCTTTGATGAACCCATGCTTGGTTGAGGATAGCAGGCTGTAACGCGCAACCTATTCCGTTTGTAACTATCGTCTGAAGTCCTTTGCAAAGGATACTAGTTAGATTAACCGGTTTGTAGTTTCCTGACGCCTTTCGGTCAATCCCTTCTGTATCGCCACAACTGTAGCGATCTTCCAATCTTTCGGTATCTTTCTGAGTCTTAGGGATTCTTCGTGGATTGCACACACGGGCACCGCTAGAAACTCTGCGAGCGGCTTGATCATAGCCGGATGTAGTCCATCACTCCTCGCTGACTTCCTAGGTTTTAACTCCCTGAATATCTTTAGAATTTGAGTTCCATCTACCTGTAGATCGCTCATTTGAGGAGCTCGTACCCGTAGCACATTTGAGGGGTAGCTGCACCCATCATCGACCTTATAGACGCTTTCAAAAGACTACTAGAGAATTTCGCACTTCTCGTCCTCCGGTGACATTTCTTCCCCTGCATGTTTTCGTAGGACCCCAACCGATTGCCTTGGGGCAGCCTTCGATTAGACATAGGCGTAAAATCTTCTGGGATTGGTTTTAGATTGCTAAGCTATCCTCAGTTCATTTTTCATTTTAGTTTGTTTTATAAGCTTGTTTGCGCCATTCCGGGTCACTTTGTAGACCAACCACCAGTGCTGCTGCTGAGGGACGATGAGGTGATCAATGATACATCTTGGAGACAACCATACATTGGTCAGAATAACTGTTATATTCTAGGAATCTGGTTGCCAGTTCATCTCACTTATTTCCAACACTGCAGACGTCTGTATACCACGTTTTCAAACTTCTTTGTTACAGTGCTGGGGTGTCCGTGTTTAGGTCATTTTCTTTACGGGGTCCCTCGGGCGAAGCACCCGAGACTGACAGCCGACTGACAGAGCCGATGCATCAGTTACATAACCGCGTCAAATGCCAATCTTGGTCTGGTGGATAGAAGTATGCTTACGTGTTGCTTGTATTTCAAACTCGTGACTGCACTTTCGTTTTGTTCTTGGGTTTTGCTTTAATTTGTCCAACCGGACCCTTGAACAGTAAACTGTTTGTCTAGCACAAAACACTCAGGATAGCTTATATCATCATGTCAACTATAGTCTACTATTTTGGGACAAAGATGTTTGTTTCTCCGACTAGAACGATAGCTTCAGCTGTGGCCATGGTTGACATAAATCCTGTTTTCGAATTCGGTATTGTCACTGACGAATCCGTCTAGCCCGGTGGATTAGTTTACTCACAGACATCCTATCCGCACGTAATTTGTTCGGGAAAATCTGACTCATTACCGGTAAATTCTGATGGATGTCATGTTTTTCTTTCAGTCCGCATCTGTATGACGGAACAGCATTTTCGCTTGTTCGCTTCGAATGTATCATTGTCTTACAATTAGGCTCCCGTTTACTTAGTCCAACCGAACTGACTACCGTGGTAAACACGCTGGGAAACAAAAATGGCGAGCGGAGAAGACGGTATTTCCACAATAATTCGACGGGTTAGAGCCTAGATAATACGCGATGCGCCTCGATAAATTATTTACTTCCATTCAGAGTCGGAACGGGTCTACCAGAATGCGACCACCACTATTCGTTTTTTCCATTCTCTAAGATAGCGATACAACAAAATGTGGTTGCCGAACCGAACCGCGTTATAGTTGTTACGGTTAGTGATACTCGTTTCGACCGAGGGGGCCTGCGTCACGAACAAATATTTACGCTGCATAAATTTTCCGAAAATCTTTACCAATTCCCACTAGTGAGAAATGGCCTGCTTCGTCGATTTACGTGCAGCTCTGTGGATCCAACTGCCTACGGAATAGTCCTAAGATTAACAAAACTTTTAAGAGCAATTGAGTGTAGCTAGAGATCAACAGAATTTATCACAAAAACAAACCTGTCGAGAAGATTTGTAGTGTCTCTCAATTGCATGAACGACGTCACATTTAACGACTATTGTGGAGCACAGTTGTTCTATAGTGCGGATTGAGGGTCTATAGAACTCACAGATGACTTCATCGTCCAATCGACAACTGAGATTGTTGACAAATGCATAGAAAGGAAACGAACATTAGAATTTTCCATTGTGATTAGATAGCTTTGCCGGTCGGTAGCACATTTAGGTTCTGTTATGCCACCCAATTGTTATTTTTTACTCCGTTACCTACTATGAGGTCGCAAGCACCGTATCGCAGGAGAACACCACAAGTGCAAAAACACAAGATATAGCACAGTAACAATAGTAGCACACGCGAAACGAGAACAGCGGACTAACACTAAGTCAGTGAGCGGATGATGGTTCTAGGAGAGGAAGCTACCTAGGTGAAACACAGGAGGCACGTTCAACTATCGATCTCTCAGGCCTCCCAAACACGCGAGAGAAAAGACACGGCTTCAGCAGCACGGGATTTTAATGGCGTTGAGCACAAATCACAAGTCACGAGTCAATTTACAAGTTTTACTCTGCTGCTTATATGTGACAGAAAATAACATTGATCAATGCAAGGAAACGAATGTACCAATGAAATACACAGTGAGCGATGTTCAACCTGCCATAGGCTTCGGATCGGACGGACGGAGAGTGATTATTGCCGTATGACGCAATATTATTGATTTATCTCCGCGAGATTAGTATTGATCTGCGATGACCCTAATATGGATCGAATATGTTGTAAAATTGTTTGATTTTGTTCACAGAATTAGCAAGTCTGCAACCGGGCTTATCGTGGAACGAATGGCATTGATCTTCATCCCAACAGGATTTTTCTAAAGATACGTAGGGTACTGTCCAGCGAGACTAATCTGGGTATCAAAGCATGACTCTCTCGAGGTGCCGTACGTCCTGTTCTCAGATGAGGCTATAAAATCTAGCCATGACGCTCTGACACCTATGGTGCTTTCAGTACATACACGTGTTTCTAAAGAAAATGTTGGATGGCGATATGATGAACTCGATAGATGACCCTTTTTTCTGCTGCAACGCCGTTTTTAGCGGGTTAGCTCAATTCTCCGACGACTCGCTAACACTATTCCAAATAAAATGTCCGTGGCCAAAATCATCTGGTTGCAGTTTGATGATGTGCCCCGTGTGGATTGATCGCTGGAGATTTGGGGGTTAACACGATCCACAATGTGGACTAATTTGACCTTCGAATTGCTGATGATGACATTCAGGAATGAAACAGGCATCCCAATCGGTATGAACCTTGATTGGAGCAGACACACGTGAACGTCAGCGATCTGGGATATTCAAGTAGTCCAATTATCCTCCCCTCGCCTCAAAGCACACACGGTTCATTCGTTGATAACTGCCACCGCAAAGCGTACGCCGAAGATCAATTGTTTATTTCAGAATTCCACAGTGGTTTATTTGATCAGAACTTCAGAGGCACTCAAGTTCACAAATTTCGCGGTCTTTGGAGCTCCCCATTTAGCTAACAACGGTTCCAAAAGCTGACAGCATGACAATAGGTTCTCTTACCTAAGAAGAACATGTGTCTTGTTTTTGAACCCATCTGCGTTGCCGGTCATATTGTACGTGTAAAATACACATCAGGACTGCCAATCTAACGATGCACTCTTCCAGATTTTAGATGGAATCCCAATTCATCTCCCATATACACCTAGAGTTTGCGTTGGGCATTCCGTTGATCATTCATTTTCAATCCAGCTGCCTAGCCACTACCGTCCAATCGGCCGTCCATCGTATACGCCCCCTCACAATACACCGTACGTATTTGAAGCACAACAATGAGAGCCTAAAATGACTTCGGGAACAATGAAATCTAATCTGTTCCATCCGACTGTCCGACAAAATGTGTTGTCCTTGGTTAGTTGATGAGATGCGACAAACGAATCTGTTTATCAGACTTGTACCCTCCGAATAGTATATGTGTCGGTATCAAGTAAATAATGGCAAAGAGCTGCGAACATTGTTCCCTAGAGCATTTCCTGCCAATCAATTACAGTTTGTTGCATGAAAATCACCTCTCGCAATGAAATATAAATTGCAACGCTGAGAAGCATCTCTATGTGGCTGGAACAATAATAGGTTTACTCCTTGGTCCCGTCACGTTCAAATGTTTTTATGTTAAATTTGGAAAATCACGAATCATTCCATAAAGTACCGCAAGTGGAACATCCTGAGCACGACAACAATGAACATCACCACCATCTCCGACCGCTTCAGAAGTCCAATCAGACACACACACACAATGCCAATCATTTCACTTTGGATCTGACGAATGAAGGACACATACCATTGCCCAAAGTGTTGAGTTTGAGGAAAATAACCGACTGGACAAGGGAAAGAAAGATCGAATTGAACGTGGATGGAACAGTGGTAAGACTTCTTCAGTGCAGGGACCTGTCAATCTTACGTATAACTTATTATCTAGGATGGTACAGTTAACCAGCATTGTCTATTCCCGGACAAAATGAAGCAGTTTGAGATATTGCGTAATCTTTCCAAGTCTGGCTATCTCAACAAATTATCTAAACAATTTGTCACACCAAAGCCTAAGAAACTGGAGATCCGCAAAGTCCTTAGTAGAAAAATTGTCTCCACTTAGCCCTTATTCTGAACGAGTATGAGAGCTGCCGATTTTGATTTATTTAAGGGCTTGTGAATCCCAATAATGTACCGTTTGAGTTACTTTTGGGATTTTTACTTCTATGAGTATTGCATGTTATACAGAAACACTGAAGCTGTAAGAAATGTGCAAAGGTGAATTCGTCGTGTATATAGCAAATGAAGCGTGAACTGAAAAGCCAGGAAGCACTGGACAGCTGTTTCGACCTGGTTCCGTGTCATCTGCAGTGCGAATCCATCGACCCAACTGGGGACCGAACCGGGGACCTCATGGGCAGAACGCAAGCATGCTACCCACTCAGCCACCGGGCAGCTGATCAGATCGTTTTTCATTTTCAATTTACCCGATATAGCTTAACCCATCTTTGCGAGCTTGTTGCGGGCCAAAGACGCTCCTCATCTCAGCACTGGCCTCCGGGTTATGACTCGGTTGGAAACATTCACAACCTGACTACTTATTTCAAGTGAGCAATGAAGGATTTGGTTAAATTGCAAACAGCTGTCCAGTGCTTTGTAGCTTTTCAGTTCACGCTTCATTTGCTATATACAGGACGAATTTACCTTTGCAATTTAAGCAAATCCTCCATTACTCACCTCTAAGAGATGTGTTAAATGGTTCGACGAGACGGGCACATCGGTTAAACCTTCTTAAGTCAACATCTGTTGCAGAGTGCAACCTCCTTTGTACGCGCAAGCTCTACCAGCTGAGCTACGAGGCCACACCGATAGCACTGATCTCTTCACATTCCAATTTACCCATCCAACTTACAGAGGCATGTGGCATCCACCAGTTCGCATGTAACCTGACTGCCCCGACAGGTTTTCCTTCGAATTCTTCGGACTCGACCGAATGAGCTTCTAAGACAAGGTGAATTGTTCAAATTGTTGTTTGGCAGATTTGAAGTTTGTATGTCGACTGTGAAAAGTTCAGTAGCCTCCGTGGGATTCGAACCCACGCATGGACGCCGCCTACACTTTGTACGCGCAAGCTCTATCAGATGAGAGATGCGGCCACATGCCTCTGTAAGTGAGATGGGTAAATTCGAATGTGAAAAGATCAGTGCTATCGGTGTGGTCTCGTAGCTCAGTTGGTAGGGCATGCGCGTACAAAGCGTAGGCGGCGTCCATGCGTGGGTTCGAACCCCACCGAGGCTCCTGAACTTCTTACAATCGACAAACAGATTTCATGATTGACATCAATTAGTCGATCACGTGATGTAAGATCCGATGCCGCGTGGTGAGGCGGGGGGGGGGGTGATTAAATGCGATTCACGTGCGCACAACCACATAGTAGGCGTTTCTTATTGAACCGATAGGAATTACGGTGAGGCAGAAGGGACTGGAGTAAGATTACTAGTAGCACATACGTCTACGGAAAAACTAAGAGAAAACTAAGTGTAAAATAGACGACGAAATGTGCTCTACGATATCGTTGAAACTACCGCTACTGGCTTCAATGAACTCGTGTGTCAATACCAGGGACATTCTATTATGGCCACAAGTTGAAGGGCGAATATGGACAAACAAACCTAAACCATATGTCGTTTGCGCCTACCCTTTTGCAATGCACGTCCCATATGGTGTCACTAATCTGCCCCAGATAAGAGATGTGTGATGTACCTTTCAACAGTCATGCATATTCTCAAAACTGCATTGGATCAAAGAGACCAGATTTTTATCAGAGAAGGGATATGATCGCATTTTATGGGACGAGAGAAAACCAGGCTCCTGAAATATCATGCACCAAGCGAAAAGTCGTTGTTTAATGGGAATGTTTACATTAAAACAAACATTTTAGTCTGTTCTGAATCGGGATCAGTTTGGATGACACAAACACGGAAATTGACTACGACAATGGAGCGGAATGACTGGTGATGAACCAAAAGGGCTGTTTTCCTGTTATGCCACGCAGATACACGTATGGTAATCCAATATCAGTGGTACCGTGGTAGTAGCCTTGACGTACTCATATTTCCAGTGTTCAGAGATGAGGTTCTCCTTCAGATTTACAACACCAAACAAACATTCTTCTTGATAAGAGAGACGCAATGCATGCACATACATTGCCTCAGTATGGTCGGCGGTGGGTGTCTAGGGTTGCGGCTGGTCACCCTGCCCTTGCACCTCGTGAAATGCTCCCGTACGACCATGCGTCTCGAGAAGCCTCTGCCGAAGAAACCTTACTCACTGATTTCTCGAGGCGGAGGTGTTTCCCAACCAAAGTGAGAGGACGAAAAGCCGACACCCAAGGCTATAACCGGGTTGGTAGACCACTGGTAGTTCACCTAGGGGAGTTGGCCAAAAACCATGATCCCAAACCAACCATGGGGAGGTGTACGAACCACATCACATCTTTTCGGTCGTGGTAATGGTCATCGGTTCCATTGGGCATTGAGCTGTGTTGGGCACCTTGGACGTCTGACCCCGTCCGAAGGGCGTATGATCCGATGA
>UZAN01046987.1:15333-25767 GCA_900618425.1 Echinostoma caproni
GTCTCGTATGGACCCAGCCGGTCCACACTCACTGATAGAGATGTTCCGTTGCTTATTAAACTGGGAGGAGGTACACGATTGGCTCATTGGGTCCAATGGTAAGTCGGGATGTCTAAGTGCATCTTATTAATGACAGCTGCACAAAGTAATGGGTTTAAATGGTATATTGTTCTTTGGATAGTTTTGCCCGGTTATAATACTTGACACGTGTCATCCTAACTTACCTCTAGGACTAGGGAATAGTACACAGTGCGCGGTATCTTTTCATCTCTTTTAACTTCCTTTTATTGAAAATGTATATTGATACGTGACAGTTTTAGGGAGGAGTGGCAGCCATTCAAAAGACTGACACCAGATTTATGAAAAATGGAGACAGTTAAGCAATGGTGCTTGGATTCTAACACATGTATTCCGGAACAACAAGTTGATAATGATGACCGCTTGATGGTTGATGATGAAATTAAAAGAATCATATAGTCGAGTGGTTGCCTTNGGTTATCTGCTCAGATCATCCTGACAAATGTTTCAGGCTTCCGCTTTACAGTGACAAATAATCCGCTGAAACTGGTACTGCTGAAAATAATCTATGTAATGATTTTGTCCATATTTCAATTGATGCAACAAATGGGGTGCAAGCATTCGTAGTACCTGTCTGAGTGATGAAGTCTGATATCCTATGGTGGTTTCAGTTGGCCGCCGATCATCTTGACCCGAACCGCTGAAACGTTCACATAGCTATTGTCAACTGTCAGTAGTGATTCAGAAGTAGTGCATAGAAATTATCATGCATTTAAGACGGGCAGGTCAACGGAAAACCGAATCCCGTTCATTTACTGTTATCTTTGTGTTCACAACAATGAATGAACTATGGATCGAAAACCGGGTACTGTCCACTATCTTAACAAGACATAGTAGTACACACGGGGTGAGGCGTTCGCTTTCGACTGCGTCTCATTTTTGCTGTCCTTAATCGCTCCTAGGTTGTATCGTTTTATTACACACCTTTTATGTGATTAACAGCAGATGTAGTGAACTCCATAGCCACATAAACCTTCTACTTGGTGAACGGAACCGACAACCTTAGCCCCGGGACTTGGAGTAGAAAACCACAAGGTTATGCGTTCTATTAAATCGGACAACACCAAAGCTGCCTATCACCAAAGTTGGGTGGCGGTGACGCTGGTTATTATTCGTAGAGTTTCGCAGGATTAGGATACGGATTGTTGTCCCCAACACCGTTCGGGAGCGAGTGCATGTCACCAACTAAACTGCCACGGCGTGTGGTGTTTGCTGATTCAAGCTATAGCTGGAAGAAGGTTATAGACGGTATGAAAATCCTGACCAGGGGATTCAATCATATAGGCTGCGTTAGGCTTCCTAGATGGATACGTTGTGAGCAGTGCGATCCTCGGTAATAGACGCCGGGCGATCTGGCTGAATATCGTACACAATCGTAGTGCGGTGGTTTAATCCTGTGTTACCGGTCCAGTTTAGACCCTATAGTCCGAGGTTCGAACCACAACCCCGCCAGTAGACAGATTTACTGTCATCTTTTTTCCAACCTGAAGGTGTCTTATGTGGTTCACCACTCCAAATCCAGAGGCTTAGGTGGCCGGTTTTCATCACTGTTCGTTACAGAAATGTGTGTAATAAAAAAGTGGTGCACCTGCCTCTACTCTACCCTCGATCTACCCGAATTCTCCATTTTTACCGTAACACAGCATCGTGATCTTCCCCCTACTCATTCATCCAAATCAGTAACCAAAAATGCTGCACGAAAGTGCATCGTGTNNNTTGTATAAGGTGAAACTGAAAACTGCACCATCATCCATAACAATCTGTCCACCTCAGTAGCAGGTAACGTTACAGATTTGTTGTTTATGTGACATCTCTGATCTCGCCAGATATCTATCACAGATTATTTCAACCAGAGGCAACTTCTTACACTTCCATTAACTGTCAATTCATATTTCTTTCACATCTTACCGTTTCTGATAGTTGCAATTTCATGAGGTAATTTTATTTTCGATTGTGTTCACTTACCGTAGCGAGCAAACAGTTGAAAACCATTCAATGCAATGAATGAAGTATTTTCTCGTCTGTCGAAAATACCTTTTTCCGACAGATCGACACCGTGTGCATCCTAAGTGTTCACCCATATGCTCTTACAAGCCTGCTTGGTCTGACAGCGGTCTCCGGAGGATGCTCTGTCGTTTGATGACTATGATTGTTTTAATATACGGTTTACTGTGTTCTATTTGACCATTATTTCGCTGTGTCTGTATCGTTTCTGTTTATTTGTAGTATTGACCAAGTGCTTTTCAATTGTACGAATGTGCACGTTATTCCTGTGTCCGATTCCATATTGCATTTCGTATTGTAGGTCGTGCTGTTAGAAATCCCCGGTCTGTGCAATTTTCGCAGACCAGTTTCGACGAATCGATCGTTACATAGTTTCAATAGAAAAAGGCGAAGTTTTCAACATTGGATAAGCTTGTTCCGAAATCAAAGATATCTGTGAAAGCGTTCTTACCATTGTTACCATTTTCCTCTCAGTTATCGTGATCTGTTGGATCAATGGCGCATGTGGTTCCACCGAGCCAATTTCGACATCACGTACAAATCTCGTTTAGTCTCTGACTGCATGTGGACCACGTCCACGAGTAAATCGCCCGCTGCAAGCATGGGAACCACGGCGAGTATTGCCAACCGTTCAATGGAGGCAACAACCGCGGTCGATAGTTCCGGTGTGTCGGGGACCACAAAACCGGCGACTAGTCCGAGCATTCCTAATACACCAACCAAAGTACGAAATGTCGGCCTGGTGGCTGCCGTAAACCAGGTAAATTGTGTGCACCTCTGTTGTGTTGCTGCCATAATGATCCTGATCGGGTAGAGAAATAGTTATACAAGAAAGACTGTTCCCTGTTTCACGGAATTTTAGTACATATTATCTGTTAATAATGAACCTGGAAACAGGGGACCAAATCTAACACTCTTCCTACGCCTTATCTCTGTCTTATATTATCAGTGTTGTGGTGTATCATCTCTTCCTTTTATTGAATATTTAGTGGTACAATTATCATGAAGGGGGAAGTGGTCAACCAAAATGATTGTCATGCAACAGAATGGAAAAAAGTCAGGCTTTGATGGAGGGATTTGAGCACACATCGTCCGGGGCAATAATTTGGTGATCTTTACTGCCTGACCAACGAGCGCCACAGTCATATATCTGTCTGAAACGAAACGTGGTTTGGCGGGTAAGCGGTTGTTTAAATGCCCGGGTCGCTGATATTCACACCCCATCACGACGAGATCCAACCGTGGCTTGATGTGATAAAGTGCGTGCTTCTGTGACCTTGCGAACCGTGCAAAATGGCTTCCTACAGCAACAGATACTATTTTACCCGAAAGGTCTCTCTGGATCAGCTAGTTGGGCACCTTTCTTTTCTCTCTTGAAGAGGTCTTTCGAGCAAATAAACGCGGGTGTGGGCAGCTGATCAGTCAAAAAGAATCACTAGGTTAACGTTGGAGCGGGATATCTGGTGATTTCCATTGATCTTAGACTCAATCAACCATACCATTTCTCGCTACTTATCCTTTGTCAAACTTGTCTCGGGAAATTCGTCACTCCTTATTGTACAGAAAAATTAAATATCTGAATTTAAACTTTTACAGGTTTTGCTGTCGTCCCTAGGCCCTGTTACATGATTCTTTAACCAAATCGAGCACAAAGAATTGTGTTCCAGTCAAAATGAGACTTTCAGTGATGGATTTTATGAATTCGAATGAACGTAATGCCTGACATAATGTGAAAACTACTAATGCTGCTGCATCTTCTGGTCCCGGAGTGCTGTCAATGGCAAGCACAGAATGTGTTCCCTATTTCGCTTTTGCGGAACTGGAATATCGCGTATCATTACCGCTCCTGATTTACACCGGAAGCTAGCGACAGTACTATGCTACAAAGCCGACGGACCATGAGAAAACCGGTGTTATTCTGCGCCATCCTTCACCATTGTGCTACCTAAATCGTATCTTTTCACTTTTGTGGTACGGATTGAGCATTGGCTTTATTGTTTGAGCTACACTATGCCTTCTTTTTTACCCCCACATGAAATAACACAGTTTACCGAATGGTATGGTGTTCAAGAGAATTAAGTTTTTGTCAACTACGTTCTTTCGGGCCTAGGGTCCGAGGTTCGCATCCTTCGCCACCGCCGTCAACCAACTTTTATGGTAGCAGACTTATTTTCGTCCGGCCAAATATCACATTTATCTCATCGAGTTTTGTGTGGTTCGCCAGTCCAAGTCCCCGGGGCTAAGTTAGCCAGTTAGCCAGAGTGATCCATCAACCCTCGTGTGTGTGCATGCACGTGTGTGGCGTAAACCCTTCTACTTTTCCTCATTAAATGCTCCTATATGACCAAGCGTCTCAAATAGCCTATACTGAGGAAGCCCTACTCACTACCTTCTCGTGACGGAGGTGTTTTCCCACCAAAGTGAGAGGACGAAAAGCCGACATCCGAGGATATAGGATCGGTGAACCATTAGCAGGTCACCTAGGGGAGTTGGCTAAAAACTCTAATTCCAAACGAACCAGAAGGAGGTGTACGAACCACACGTACACCTTCCTGGTTGTGGCAGTGATCACCGGCTCAATTGGGCATCAAGGTGTATTGGGCACCTTGGACGTTTGACCCCGTCCGAAAGGCGAATGATCCACTGCACTGGACGCCGGCCCGCAATGGACTGTAGACTCTGAGCTCCGTCCTGTTGTCTTGCAGTTCTGACTTTCTAGCCAAAGGCTTCGAGGCTATCTCCCTTCTTTGGTCGGGGCAGCCGGGAAGTAATATGCCCACACAACCTATAAACACATTGTACAGATTTCTTTTTGTTCATATTTCGCGGCACATTTATCAGTTCTCTGTGATTGGTTACGTGTTGTTGAAATAAGTGTTCCTCACACAATGGTGTTTACTAGAAATATCTGCTTGTTCGTGGAAGTGTTCATATCATTAAAGATCAGTGAGATCAATTTTCTAATCGAGACTTTTCCTATGTGATTACTCAAGGTATTCTGCGATTCGGCCAAACGTTTTTTGTTTGTTCGTAGCAAACTGCTGAAGTGTAGTGATCAAAAAGAAAACAATGGTTTAAATATGGGTGTGGTTTGTAGCTCTCTTTAAGAGAGCCAGAACACATTGCAGCACAACGGAACTAAGAGAACAAGAAGCGAAGTATCTCTTCAAATTATTCCAACGAAACGGATACCCAAGAAACTTGATACGGAGAATCTGGTACAGAACACAAAGAGAGCCAAGTCAACGAACACAATCCGACAAGAAGATAGTACGTCCATACATCAAGAATATTTCGGAAATGGCCGCAAGAATGCTCAAACCACAAGGCATTATAATTACGCATAAGCCTACAAAAACTATGAGAAGAAACACTTCAAGGCTGAAGGAACAAATCAAAAGGGACAAGCGAAAAAATGTCATCTACAAAATCGAATGCAACAGTTGTGACGAATGTTACATTGGACAAACTGAAAGAAACGTTGCAACAAGAATTCCTGAACACAAACTTGCGATAAGAAGACACGACCCTCTTTCATTGATGTCCGTGCATGAGGACTAAGAAGGGCATACGTTTAATCTGGACAACTTTCACATTCTGGATCACGCGAGCACAAAGCATTCAAGAGAATTCCTGGAAGCATGGCATTCATCAACAAACTCAATCAATAGACATATCGAACTGGGCCCAGTTTACAATCTGCTGAGGCGCAAGGTCTCCAACTTATCCACGAAACAGAAGAGGAGTTGACCGGTTCAATACCCACCGGCCCATGACCAGAAACCCAAATACCATGCACAAAAGAACCTTCAAATTTATTCTCAAGTACAAAAAATTTCAAACTATTAATCAATGGAAAAGGTTTGGTACAACTGCTACTTAATTTAGTAACTCTGACAGGTCCAGGTCATAGTCAGAGGTCAACTTACTAAATCTAGTAACCTTGGTGCGTAAAGGTCATCTCTATAGCAACCACCAAAGGTCAAGTTACCAAATTTAGTACCGTCTTCAAGGTCAACTACAAGAACAATTCTCAAGGTCAAATCTAGGGTAGTAATACTATAAATAAAGACAAGCACAGGGATCATAACCAACGCACTGACGATGTCACCTCGGCTGGCGATGAAACGTTTGCGATCTAAACGCCAAGCTCAGCGAACACAAGACCCCACAGAAAACAATGGAGTTTCTCCGCCTTTCGTGTAAAACAAGAAGGAGTCGGTTATCGGGGAAAGCATAATACACCATCTGTTGACTTTGGTTCTGCCATTTGCATTATCACACTTTCGCTTCTCTGTCCTTCTATTCCAGGTGTTTGTTGCATGTGGGTTTTGTGGTTGCCGTTTGGGACCCCAGACACGAGCAAGTGTGACATCGGTCGGGAATACATCGTCCAGTTCCGGTCCGATGGCTTCCGCATCCGATTCGATTGCGCTCGNGCTCGCTTCGACCGCGCGCAATTTACAAATGCACGAAGGCGGCGGAAAGCACACAATTTGTCAACAGTGTCGCAAACCGCTTCCCCGGTGTGCCATTTGTTTGATGCACTTGGGCACAGTGGCTCCCGCGTTATCTGAATCCACCTCAACCAATCCACAAATGGAAGACGTATTGAGGCAATCCGCGATCGCTTCAGTCCCAGCCTTGACCAACAACATGGCTCGTGTTCTACAGCTCAGTATTCACGGCTTGGTTCCGCATGACTCCGTCATTGCAGATACTTCTTGTAACCGGTGCGTTCTGTTTGCCTTACTGTGTTCTTTATTCACCAAAAATGGATTTACTTGTGAACAGTAGCCACTTAGAAGCAACCAGCGTACTATGCCACATTGCAGGTCAAATATTCAGATAAAGCGGTGAGCTCAGCGACCTAAAGTGCTATTCATTACAACGGTAAACTCTAACAAAACACTGATTCATTGAGCCAGTGTATCGCCTCGTTAAACAGTAACACTCCCTATGTATTCTTTCCGTTTGGGGTTTCATGTGGTATACCTCTCCAATTTTCATTAGCGATCAGTTCGAGCTTTCGTGAAAGTAACTTAAAATGAACAGAGCTGTTGTCAATACAGCGACCCGTTAAAAGAATGTATTGCTCGTTCATGGTATAATATCTGGTGATCAATCGGCATATCTTTTTTATTACACACAACAACAACAGACCGGGCGAACCCCATAGTCACGAAGTCTTGTTGTTCTTTGATGGAAACCGCTAACCTAAGCCCCGGGACTCGGAGTGGCGAACCACATAAGGCCCCGCTAGATTAGGCGTGGTATTGAACTGGACGGCAGCAGCTGCGTACCACCGAAGTTGGGTGGCGATGGCGGCGCTCGAACCGTGGGCCATAGGGTCCAAATCACGCCGGTGACAGCCACTAAACCACTGCACCACTACCATCAAATTAGTTGTGTTTGAATCTCACCACCCCTACCGAACCGTTCCATACCCGTTTTTCCCCCTGTCAACCGTCTACTGATAGAAAGTAGTTCCAACTTGTTATCGTCAACACCAAGCAGTGTTGTTAGATTTACTGTGACCCGGCCAAACACTCATTTGATGGGTGAACTCAGCAGGTTTAACTTGAAATGTTTGTGTTTTGTGACTATCCTGTTCAAGGAATACTTTTTTCCTTTGATTTGGTTCTCCAGGCTCAAACAACCGCCTCGTATCCCGGTCTCCATGGCCAATTGGTTTGTTTGGTGTCAAGCCTGTCGTCATGGGGGGCATGCGAGTCATTTGGCCGAGTGGTTCTATGGTGCATGGTCCAATGCTGCTGAATCTGAATATCACACCCAGTGTCCGGTCAGCGGATGCCAGTGTCGATGTTCCAGTTTGGATAGTATGCAACCCTCCCCTTGGCTTCATATCGTGTCCCCAAGCAATACTGCTCTACGAACGAACATGGCCCGATCGGTCTCGGTTAATAGCAATGAGCTGAGCCAAGATGATGAGGAATCAGATGAAGAGGAAACAGACACTCGTCCTGTTGGTCTGGATGATTTAGTTCTACGCAGTTCCTATCTTGCCCCGTTCGGAAACATTCCGGATGACGGTACAAATCCGGTGACCTCAGGAACCTCCACATTCCAACCACTTTCTACTAGCAATTGATTCTGATCATCCTCAGCTCGCCCATCCCAACTTCACTCTACTGCTCCTTCGTGATTGAACTAATTTGCATCACACTTCATGCAGTTATTTCTTGTTTGGCCATTTCTCTCTCACTTTACACGGTTTCTTGTCACCGGGTTATAACTGTGCCTTGTGATCGTCGTCTTCAAGCCAGATTACCGGCGCTCCTGAATGCCACAATAACGCCATCAGTTTGACACGCAGACACTTGCAGAAACTGTCTTGTGGCCAATCATGTATATGAAAATCATTCAAATGCACAATACCCTTGTATGTTACTGTGATCGTTATGGGCGCAGCGTACTTCGAATTTGGGTAAACGTTCAGTGTGGGATTTTAATGTTATCTTTGTGCGTTGTATTGAATAGAACTATAGTTCCGTTGTCCACCGTACAATGGTAGTGGGGAGTCGTTATCTTTGGTGCTCATTGGGTCCGTAACTGCGCACTTTCTCGTTGGCGAACAGCGTGATCAGTGTAGGCGCTGGTTTGTCGATACCCCAAGACAGGTCAGGGCTTGTGGCTCGAGCCAATGTGTCCAGGTTCTTGCACTCCGTGTTCTCGTCATGCTTCGACTGCCAAGCTTTCCTTTGACCCAGCTTATCTGCAGTAGCTGGATGCGGATACACTTAATGTCGCAAACGAGCGTTCGTACAAACCATAACGAGACACTTCATGAAACGGAAGGTGCTTGTATTGTGCAAACGTACAGAGCCAAAAGAGGAGATGCAGAAGCGTAGGTAAGCGAGCGGAAAGTGAAAGCAAACAAGTGGCCTTGGTGCGGTAAAATAACGAGATGTAAGACAGGGAAGGAACATGTAGGATGAGAGGTAGTTCGTGTCAATACACTGGCATGCGAATGTCTTATTTAGGTGTCATCTGGCTCGTCACTCCGATAAACCATATCAGAAAGTATATTTCTAAGAGAAGTAAGTGTGGAATGCCCTTGGAACTGGCTCTCTTATCGAGACGGACGTACAGGACACTGAAACAAATTCAGGGAAGAGGAGAGAAATTGATAAATCGATGAATGTATACTTATTTGATGCAACTAGCCTGATCATCATCAGTTTCATTTGTCCATTTAAACGTCCTGGAGTGCGTCGACTAAGGCAGGTCGTGATGAGCTTCAGAATGAGACCTTGGACTCGCAAACAACAAAGTTACCACTGATTAAAACCAAAAGCCTTGTGGTTGTTATATACCTGAATTGGGGTACCGTGGCACAGGGAGCGTACCGGTACCTGCTAACGAGAATTTGCGTTACAGCACGAATGTAACAAAAGCCAACGGGCGCGGTAACATGCAAACGGATCGAACGCAGAAGGTGAAAGTCTTCTGGCTGAAGAATGCAGCTGTTAGCGATCGTGCAAAACGAACGTCACAGCGTCGGTACTGAAAAAAATGTGAGCAATTATTTAGATTGTAGAGGAAAAGTGGTCCCCGGCAAATGTCTGTTATTGTCCGCATTTCACCGTACAATCGGGCACAGTACAGCAGCCTCCTACGCCCCACTCCCGCTAGAAAGTGTGAAACAACTCTCGGTACTGGCAAGGCAAAGGTGGTGCTGTACTGAGGTGCATGGCGTTCCTTAAGGTTCGCAGTAGGTACATACTGTCTGCGGTCGGGGACAGCATCATGGACAGTGGAGTGAATGTACTCAATGTCTAATCAGATGCGTTGATGTGACTGGGATCAAGACAGAATGACAGCGAGGATTGCGGTCTGGGTTGATCAGTTAGAGTGCATACGTTGTTTACCGAGGTAGCCGGAATCACATGCGGTCGAAAGAGCATGCCGTTGGATTCGTGGATAACCCATTGAGTCGGCGGTGGAATATGTGGAACCAGAATTCGTTGGACGATCCGTGCGATAGCCAGGGCACGTATGTGGCTCGTGGCATATGGAAGTTAAAAGAGAGAAACAAGTGGTGTAGCATCCGCAGATAGACAAATGCGAACACTTTCAGTATCAGAGAGCAATATAAATGCTAAACAAATATCGAGTAGAACTGGTGATATGAATCAACGCAATGGTGTTGCTCCACAATAGCTTTAGGATCGAGTTTCGCCTACGTTCGACCACGTGCCGCCAAAACGATCCTTCGACCAGATTGTGAGACGGGAGTCTCGTTCGATGGCCGAGATAAAACTGCTTCGGGCTGGCCTGGACATACAATAGGGGTCACGTCCAAAGTCGTAATCTTTGCGCGAGACTGCC